>JAVJAQ010000929.1:67500-157993 GCA_032362365.1 Zygogramma bicolorata
TTAAGCTAAGTGAAGAGGAAATTGATCTCTTATTGCTATTGCAGAGAAATACATCAGGGACTTTTAAGGTCAAACAGGGCTTCATGTGAAGTCAGGGTAATTTTTAGGAAGAATGTTATCTCCTACCCCTGAAGGTTCAGAGACGACTTAATATGTGCATCCGCATCATTGAGACTGACACTGAATCATTTTATGGCCGAAATGAATAAAATATCACAGAGATGTATGTGTTGATGAAGAAGTTGAGTGTCCTAATATTCAATAAAATAACTGTCTTTTAAATTTCTAGTAAGTATTATGAAACATGAACGTTATGATAGACATTTATAACAATGGAGTAATGACATAATCTGAAGTGATTGAAAAGGTATGGGAAGCTAGTTTTCATTCACCAGGTAAGAAGCTGGTGGAAACTTTGATACGACGATTCATCTTCAAGTTCTACTATTACGTGCACAGTATGTAGATGTACATACTTTTCTGATCAACTGGATGTTTCCATTTACATTGAAGTAGTCTAATTTTGGATAACTGTTCTACTTTTTCGAGAAATGAAAGCAATTCAGTTGTCAACACTGATTCCGGAGAGGATAATATAGCGTATCGCAGAAGTAATGGATGAAAGTCATAATTCCAAAACGGAATACAACTCGTGGTGTCAACGGAAGTACTTCCACTTTACAGGTATCTGCATGTATAGTGTCCATACCACGAAGCGAATCTAAAAATCGATCTGTCAGAGTTACTCATTCAAAAATCTAATTCAATCCTTCTCCTTCTCTGTACGCCCCATATATATCACCCTGATGAATACTCACATATTCCATAATCTGATATGGTGATGAAATGAGCTCACATGCTGGTCCGAATACCCTGAAATAAAACTCAGGTGTCAACCCTGATTCACCCCTTCAGATATAATACCCATTCTGCCTTTATGTCGCTAAGCTAAGACCAACTCAGCAAATTAATCCATTCTACATCCTCCAGAGTTTCATCTGTCAACAAAATCCCGACTACTAAAAGTATACAAAACTTTCCGAGTCAGCTGAAATGGAAGAATTAAGGAACTCGACCCCAAGCAGAGAGTAAAACTGTTTATTTAATAGCCTCTCTAAGCAGGCTTTAATCCAACTTCTGAACCAGCGTCGTTCACAAATCATTTGAGAGCTTGAAACGATTCTCTGGAACTGGATACGTGTTCTGTGTAGATATTCCACACTGTCAAGCAAAAAAATGGATCCACCAAAATTTTTTATATTGAACAATTCTTCAAATATACTTCCTAACAAAATGTGTGATTAGATTATTCTTGAAATGACTTACCCCTTCAATTGAGAAGAGGCTGGCAGATATATCCTTGAGTATCCTTGAACTGGCTAATTGCAATATGTGTTCAAATATTCACGATGCGAGTTGTCAGAATATGACTCTATTCGCCAGATGGCCATACCCGAGAAGACAAAGCTTACTATGATTCAAAAATCTTACTATGAATCAAAAATTATAAGTTATAATTTTATCTCACTGAAAATGATTCTACATGATTCATATCCATATGCAGGAAATACTTTATATCCTCTATAATTCCGTGATACCTAAGTCGTTCATCATGAAAATTTTTAATTTTTTTTCAATTTCGAATTATTTGAAATTGTATGGAAAAAAATCCCAGACCGTACATATCAGAAGAGAACAGGCAGAATCCTTGGTCCCTTGTTATTTGTAGGTATTCTTCAATAATACTGCTTCAGGTTGCCCCGATACGTTTACGTACTCTATGCAAACGATACAGAAATCTCGTTCTGAAATCAGATAACCATGAACATCTTCGTATTAATGCCTTGAATTGTCTCCAACGGGACCTTCAAATTTCAGTCTACTTTTCACTTATCTGACGAAAAGGATTATGAGGGATATGACTTTTATCAAGCGAGATTTTTCTGCAGTTTTTTTTCAAAATTATGACAATAATTCCCATATTGATGGATATAGCAGTTGGAGTTACATAAGAAATTTTTTCTACTCCCTTTGTTATGAACCGTTCAGCACGTATTTTACAGCTGTTACGTATTGACTAATTTGGAATACACGTGTATTCTAAATTGATGGCGGCCGTTTCTGGCCAACATTTTCAAAATTGATGAGATATCGAGTGGGATATGCAACATTTAACCTGATAAATTTGATCTCATGATCACATTCATTTGCCAGAAACCCAATTCAGCGAATTTTTGTCCCAATGTTTGTGAAATAGAATCAAAACTAATATTCTCAGTAAATTTAATGTCGAACAGTTTTCGGATTGGTACTGTATCTAGTTATATCCATGAAACAAGCAATTGTTTTACATACTTGCTGTCACTGTCATTCAGTGCCTTGTTGATCATTGAAAATGAGTGATAACGAAGAAATTCGTGTTACACCACAAGATATTATCGCAAGAGCATGGAGGGAGTAGAAAAAGTAAAATACGCAACTCGAGGATAAGGCCAGTTACGTGCACTCGTGAATTACCGAACTCAGCTAATATCCCTCGTACACAATAGGCTACTCATCCTCCTCATTACGTAATATAGTATTATTTCTCATTTTTCATGATTCCTCTTTATCTGATATATTTTTGATTGTAACAAAAAATGACTTGGTATTCGAGCAGGAGCCTTGTATCAATAACTTATCACTGGAATTAGAATTTGAGACCTGTGCAATATCATTTACTATGAATCAAGAAAAATATTGTCTAATTTTAACATACAGGCCCCCAAATGCTAATTCCGAAACTTTATTTGAAGGTTTATATATTAGACTAGATTACTGTGATGAAAAGTTCAAAAATATCATTTTGCGTGGCGATTTGAATATAAATTATCTATGTGACTCAAAGAACAAAACACTATTGACTGAATTATTGGAAAGCTTCAACCTAACTTGTGAAAACTTGGAACCGACAAGAATTTTCACCTATTCAAACGGTAGAATAAGTACCTCAAAAATCGATTATTTTCTTACAGATATTCCTGAATCACAATATAGTGAAAAAGTTCTGAATATGAACCTAGCGGATCATTTATGCCTGTCACTCTAATTACCCTTCTTTGCCACCCAGAAGTTAGATACAAGAAAAAGGATAACTTACTTAAATATGAGTATTGAAAATATCACTCAACTCCAAACTTGTCTTGAAAATGAAACATTTCAGGCAGTCTATGAAAGTTTTGACAATATAAACACGGCATACGAGTCATTCTCCAATATAATTACTTATTTCATTGAATCAACATGCCCCACTGTGAAAAAAACTCTTGACTTGGGAAGAAAACAAAATAAGCAATGGGTTTCACGAGAAATAATCTCTATGGGAAATGATTTGAAACAACTATTCTGGCTAACCACTAATGCAAATAACAGCAACCTCCAAGAGCAATACAAGGCCTCAAAAAAAGTGTACAGGAGTAAATTACATGAGGCCAAATACATGTTTCACCAACGTTGTTTTCAAAATGAAACCTCACTACAAAAACAACAACAAAAAATTTGGAACCAAGTTAGGCATGAAACAGGTAAAACTAAACAAAGTATGGATATAGAAATTTTACTAAATGATGAATCTATTACAGATAAAAATAAAATAGTAAACGCTTTTGGAGAGTATTTCTCAACCATAGCACCTGATGCTATTAAGACATACTTCGGCTCTACATCTTTCAACAATTTTACAACTATGTATGTGCCTCAAACTTTCTTTTTCGCTCCTGTCCATCCAAGTGATATCTGTGAGATAATTTTATCACTAAAAAACACGAATTCTATAGGAATAGATTGCATACCAACCAAACTTGTAAAAAAGATCAGAACTCTCATAAGTGAACCACTGTCATTCATATTAAATAGATCTGTAGAGATGGGAGAATTCCCAAATAAACTAAAGATTGGTCTGGTCACTCCACTCCATAACAGTACCTACAGTTATAGGTAAAATATTCGAGAGAGGTGTTTATGAGAAAATACTCTCATTTTTGGATCAATTCAACACCATCTCTCAATTCCAACATGGATACTGTCCAGGTAGGTCGACGGAGACCGCATCTTCTGTCTTCTTCGATTATGTATATAAGGCACTTAATATAAGGAGATATGTTGGTGCGCTCTTCTTCGACCTGTCGAAAGCATTTGACATCATGGATCCCAAAATTATCCAGAGTAAGCTATACTCTATCGGTTTCAGGATAAATTTTCTTTCATGGATTGTGTCTTACCTGTCTCACAGAAAAATACGTGTGAGAATGGAAGACTGTTATTCTTCACCATACAACATGGATTCAGGAGTCCCACAGGGCTCTACTTTGGGTCTACTTATTTTTCTACTCTTCATCAATGATTTGCCGAAACATGTGAGTACAGATCATATTGTTTTATATGCTGATGACACTACGCTTGCAGCCGACTCGGACAATCCTGAAAAACAACCAAAAAAACTGAACGAGCTGTCTTATGAGTTTAAGACCTGGTGCTTCAAAAACTCTCTGATAGTAAACTCTATTAAGACAGTCCTCATGCAGTTTATATTCAGAAATGAAAGAAAAATTAATAATTTTCGAGTGAAGGTTGGCAATGAATATGTCGAATCGTCAAATAGCACCAGATTCCTTGGTACCTCTATTGATAGTAGAATGACTTTCGAATGTAGTATAAGCCAAATAAATAAAAAGGTCAATAGTGGATATTACGCAATAAGGCAACTGAAGTCAACTCTGAGTACAGATCAATTACTAAACGTCTATTTTGCAATTATACACTCACATGTATCATATAACATGGCTCTGTGGGGTTGTGCTACTAGTGTTAGTAGAATATTTGTTTCACAAAAAAAGCCATACGTATGATTTTCAACCTGGGGTACAGGGAGTCCTGTAAACAATATTTTAAAGACTACGGAATTATGTGCCTACCCTGTATTTATATTTATAAATGTGTATTGTCACTCAAAAAAAATATACGAAAGTATGAGCGAAACTCGGATATGCATACTTATCCCACCAGAAATAGGAACTTCCTGAGGGTCCGGAAACACAAAACTAAATTGTTTGAGAATTGTCCGTCATATGCAGGAGTGACATTTTCCAATAAACCTGCAGATATAAGAGACGAGACAACAGAGAAAAGTTTCAAAACCAAGCCCAGAGAGTTTCTGCTCAAGAGTTGTTTCTACAGTGTCGATGAATATCTTGAAAAGTGATACCACTCTAGTTATATTTCACCATTATTTTATTTTGAATTGTCAGATTCTTCAACATACATTTTCATTTCATCTTGTTTTTTAATGAGTGTGATTTTATCAATGTATTCAATGATAATTTTGTGAAATGTGATCCTTGTGTGTCACTGTTGATAAATTGTATATACATGTACTGTGTGACGTATCCTATATCTCCTATATCTCCTTGTGATCTGAAAGGATTTAATAAATTTATTATTATCATAGAGCAGCTTCAAGATCTGCAAAATTTTTTCGTTTCCACTTCCATTTTCGAGAACGAACGACTACCTACCTACCTACCTTTTGCTTCAATTTGTTTGACAATATTCCTTTGCTGAGTGATATTGGTTCGGACTTCCATTGTATATATTTTAATTCGCATAACACAACAATCAAATCTATATCAACTGTCAAACTTTGACAAGACTACCTTTCCATAACTCCATCGCAATTTCTCATCGGCGATTACAAATCTACAAACTCGATTCGGATGGAAAGAGAAAGTTGAATGTGTATTCAAAGAAGAAAGAATAGTTCTATCAGTACGATTGACGAATCGAACAATCATCAGACATTCTTATCAAAATTATATGTGTTAACTCCGTATAACTTTTTCATCAAAATATCATTCTCAATGAAAAAAGTCATTAAAAACTGTTCACGAATCAATCGATTGAAGTCTCCGTCAACGAAGTCTGGTCGTTGAGTGAGTGTATGATGAATCAAAACGATAAACAAACACGTAAGGCTAATTGCATTATTACCTGTTGCTTCTTTAAGTTTCATGACTGTGTTCTCCCTTCTAGCAATCATTTTTTATTACCATATTATTGATTGTTTTCCTCTATTCTTCACTTTCATGATATATTCATGTATGCCCTTCTGGTGGAAAAAAGTTTTTATTATTATTGAATTGAACAGTATGCAGAATTAATTGGGGCGTCTCCCATTGTTATTTTGTACATTTTTCGTGCAGTAGCACCCTTTTCATTTCAGAAGCTTCTCCGGATCAATATTTTTCACAATCGTTTTCCTGTGAATGTTACTCAGCGTTTCCAGTAAACTTCTTCCATTCAATATGAGAAATCTGTCCAGAGTTGGCCTTTCATTTCAGTCTTACATTTCCTCTGTCTATATAGAACAAGAACTATCGTCGATACCTTATCAATATCTATATTGTTGTTGTTCTAAAATCATTCGTTTCCGTTAACCAGCTGACGAACGTCACCCCTCAGAAGTCGAAATTTGTGCGAGCAATGGATCAACGAGGCCTTACCTTCTGACGTGCGATTACCCAGCACGGTGGCCCGGCGAGGATTCGAACCCCGGCCTTCCGCTTGATAGGCAGATATGCTAACCACTACACTACCGAGACCACATATTGAAAATGTAATTCTAGGAAAGACATCAACATTGGATTTTGTTTCAATTGTTGTGACTCTCATTTTTTACTGCTAACCATTTTGTTCTCTGTTCATTCCAGTCATTACTAGAAATTGAGTTCATATGTAAATAATATCAATGAGGAAGAGCAATTGATCACTGTAAATCTTACAGAAAACACTATGAGGAGATGTGACGGCTTATTGATAGCCGCGCGAAAAGTACTTGTCGCACTAGTTATTATGTCGATATACTTCATACAAAAACGCAAACTAGGACGAAGGCAAAATGTCTGCGGTTCTATATACAAGTATAATCAACGACCAGCAGAAAAGTTTTCCATTTTTAAATTTCATTCAACAGTTCAACAACTCATCTGGAGAGGTTTAATTACAGCGGCAAACTCCCCCGAATATTTGGATTTCAAATCAAGATCGGTGCTCCACTCCGGGGAAAATTTTGTCTATTTTACATCACTTCGCAACATTCAAGGTTAGGATATTGACATTTTGACATTAAAAAAAAGGTATTCGTTTATACTTCCATTGTCTACATAGTTTATTTCATCGTAATAAAAATGTATAAGATGAAAAAAATAAATTGAACCAATGGATTACGAATAATGAAATCAAGAATGAGAATTTGATGAGGCTCTCAAATCGAGATAAAAAAATTAATAGTTCCGATGTCTCCTTGGCATTTATCGGGGGTCCACTCTGACCATATGTTAACAAATCGTTAGCTTTTTATTCAGTATTGGAAGTACTTCAACAAAATAATGCCAAATATGAGGTCAGATCTGGTGAAACCTAAAAGTGCGGGACAGATAATGTTTGAGAATACAGACGAGTGTATAAAACCACAAGTGTTTTTGTTGCGGTGAAAAATTTAGTTGGAATGATTGTTTTGATGATATATGGAAATCGGGAGACATCAATAGAAAAATGCAATGAATCAAAATAACTCAACATATGTAAAAACAAAAAATAAGGTCATACCTGAAAATCTCGGCAAAGTCAAATCCCTCAACAGATATTTTGTTAATACAATGAATAATGCAGAACAGCACAATAATGAGCTGATAGACGAATATTCTAGAAATGTGAAACAAAATATCATTGACGCTTTTTATTTCAAACATATTGTGGAAAGTGATATTGTCAATGTAACGTAATATCAAATCTAAAGCTTTTGGATATGATCAAATCAATATTAAATCAATTCTCTTATGCTGCCCTATA
This sequence comes from Zygogramma bicolorata, assembly GCA_032362365.1. Taxonomy (NCBI): domain Eukaryota; kingdom Metazoa; phylum Arthropoda; class Insecta; order Coleoptera; family Chrysomelidae; genus Zygogramma; species Zygogramma bicolorata. Next base: position 75,385 of record JAVJAQ010000929.1, read on the forward strand.
ATAATTCCATTTCTGACTCATATCATCAACGGATGTATTTTAAAATCATACTTTCCTTCCAAGTGGAAAATTGCAAACATCTAACCAATACCTGAAGTGAATCAACTCAGATCTGTAAGTACCCTAGCAGTAATCTCGAAAGTTCTAGTGAAAATAATGTATACACAAATACGTCCATTCTTGGAAGATAATTGTATTTTACCACCGAAACAATCTGGTTATAGCTATATTACCGCACTAGCTAACATAACTGATGATGTATTCGAAGACATTGATTAGAATAAGGCTCTAGTTCTCATTTTGCTTGATTTCACAAAAGCATTCGATATTGTCAATCACAGAAATCTTTTGGCTAAATTACACAACTTTTGGTTTCTCAAATTATTAACAAGTGACAGGAGGGATTCCACAAGGCAGTGTACTAGGTCCATTCTTGTTTACTATATTTACATCAACTCTTCATAAAACCCGTATATATTGCGATTATCATGTTTATGCTGATGATACTCAAATCTATAAAACTTCTGACCCTGCGAGAGGATGACAACACGAAAATGAGAATTTACTAAAAATCAATCCGAAAAAAAACTGTGCCATTTTGTTTTGAAATTACAAGATCAGAAAGATCTGAATGGTAATGGTTTGTACTTCCATTGTCTATATTATTACCTCTATTGAAACCTGTTAAGAACGAAAGGACAAAAATACAAATCAAGTGAGAAAATCAAATCCCAAACGAAAGGTGGATAAGGATTCCTTGGTCACTAATGAAATTAAGGATTGATTGGTCAAAGAAAATAATGTTGTTACATAAAATCGAGATATCGAATATGAAATGTGGGTCAAAAAAATACGAATGAAGAAATAAATGAAATAATATTGTGACAAGAAAATTGAGGTATCGAATGTGGAGTACTAGTCAAAAAATGTAAATAAATAAATTAAATATTATGAATGAATGTTGAAACCTAGTTTCAAGTTGAGGGTACTCACGACGTTTCGATTCCTGATACCCGTAATCGTCTTCATCACCCTAGATGAACGCACCGCGTGCGAAAGCCAGATTAACCGTTTTTGGCTCTAGTTGCAGGGCTCTGTAAAAATTATAAATAATAGAGGTAAGGGAGTCGGAATTATTTTAGCAAATTTGAGATGATCTTTCTGGATCTTTTTCTAAAATTCGAAAACTTTGATAATTTTTTCGAAGTATTCAAAAAAAATTACTTCAGTTCAATTTTTTGCTAATTTGTTTATAACTTTTGTATTTTTTTCTCAGCACCTTCTCGAACTTTTCCCTAAACTTTCTACGCGACAATACGAATCGAATGACACCTCGATACATAAAAATTTCAGATGAAAAAGGTACATGTGAACTAGACTATACAGCAATACCCTATATACATGATTCCGCCAGGAGTTATTCATAATAGGTTCGTAGGCTAATGTAGGTGTTGGTTCGAATGCGGCTTCCAGAGCTTTTTTCCTTTTTTTTTTCATTCTTTGTTTCGTAGGTTCTCTTTTTTTTTGAAATTTCGGAGCATGCTATACTGTACCTACTTCTTAGTTTCAGTTCTTCAATAAATTTTATACATTAATTATATAAATATTTTTTTCAAAATGACTTGTTATTCGAGGGATGCGGAAAAATCATATTTATAACATGGGGGTAAAGTGCCTTTTCCTCCTTTGAATGATTTCTGCCCGACGCGTTTTTCGGGAAGAAAGGTAGCCCTTTGCCCCCCTGTTATACAAATACCTATTACCTCCCTAACCGACGGAATGTGGGCGTTGGAGAAGATTCAGAAGTGGATCAAAATCACTGTTTCTGTTAACATGCTATCGTTTCTCCACGAATGACACCCATAAAAATAGAAACCTGTGCAACCAAGAAAACGTTACATTTCACCATACGATTCCTAACGCAGGCAGCTGTTGATCCAACGAGGTACTAACCATGAGAATTATCATTGTGTAACCAATGCCAATTGCCACTGTATCCTACTCGGCGATATCTATACAACAGTCAAAAGTTAACGGATTGATGAAATATGAGTAACAGTCCTGGAGAAATCTTTGAGAGAAAAATTAGTCATTACTGCTTTGTTGTTCGCATGGGACTCTCTGATCAGAACTTATAATCAAGAAGAAATCGAATAAGTGCCTTATATATCAGGGACATTATGGGGTGTGAAATTCATAGGTAAAATTGAACATAAAATTATGAATTATCGAATCCTTGCGGTGAATTATCCACCCTAAGGCTTCATATTATATGGATGAAAAATGGGAAACATATATTTCTCTCATCAAGTTGATGAATATATTTCTGTCGGCCTGTCATTTTTCTGATTTGCATTCCACAAATATTCTGTGGAACGAATGTTGGCTTTGTGAAAATGAATGCAAAATTTTTGTCATTCTTCCCCATACCAAAAGCAATAATGGGAGAATAAGAGATACAGAACAAAATACACTATAGTACAAGATAATTTGGAACTGACAACTTTTGAGTCGTATCTCTTTTTATTGTTGAACGTGATTGATATCAATCGTTGGGTTAATACCTTGATACGTTTTCGACGAATCCCATTCTCTAGAGCCACCTCCTATTGATGTCACAACCTTTATCCGTAACCAAAACTGCGGAAAAATTCAGTAGGAAATCTGACAGAGCTCCGTGTTTTGCCTACCTGACTTGAAAATGAATGTTTGAAGAGCTCTCGACAGATCCGAGAGGATTCGGCGCGGGATATTGTTTCAATAGGTGCATGATGAACCGAATGCATTGCACAGAGATTTTCAAAAGGGTGCGTCATGTGATTGAAAATGACTGGGATGAAATCACACTGTTCGATCGACAGCAGTTATTCATTACCAACCTAGATATTTCGATACGTGTACATTAATCATCGAAATATGGAAGTTCATCCATAGGATAGTTCTTATCCGTGTAGTTTTCCCAATGAAAAATTAATGTTGTAACTATCAATACCTCTGTCCAGTTATATAGCAGAATTTGTAAGCCCCATGGTGGTTTTATGCATTCGAGGAGATTTCAGAGATTCGGTATCGTCAATATTTTGAGAAATCGCACTGACAGTATTCATGCTGCAACTTCACGCTGATTGTCTATCAAAGATATGCGATTCACTATGTTGTACTCAATTTTAATCTCCAACAATCGTTGAGGAAAGCAGAAGCCCATTATTATCACCTTTCCTTTCGAATGAACCAATCGAAGATGCCACCAACTCTTGGCAGCACTCGATGATTTGTTTTGTAATTTTTCCGAATAGTTTGAGACTGAAGCTTGCTTTAGTATGATCGAAACACACAGTTTTCAAATGAAAAATCTGATTTGAAATAACAAAATTACGTGGATACAGAAATGTCAATTTCTAAAAATAATTGTCAATTTATAAATAATAAACTTTCAAATGAAGTGCGACAGCATCGAAACTGCTGCCAAATGAATATCAACGAAGAAAAAGCGAAAATTTTGAAATCCAAAGAAAACGGTACAATGTATTACCAGCTATAGATTGGTGCCATTGCGTTGATTTTGTGTCGTGAATTGAAAAAACATGTCATCATGTGATTCCCACTAGAAAGTTCACAAAATCACTATACAATAGCCACTTCAGACACTCATCAAGTATAGAACAATTCCATCTATCTAAGAAATATTTTCTTTCAATGATCTCATAAGGTTTCGACGATGATTCCCAGGATGTGTACACTCGAACTGTCTAGTCTTAAGTCATTCAAATTCTCATATAAATTTTAGTACAATATTCAAGAGCTTGAAAAAGAAGGAAATATATAATTTCTAGTAAAGAAGTGAAATAAAAAATGGCTACAAATACTCATTCATAAGTAGATTCATTCACAAGAAGGAAGAAAGATATTCCATCTAGAATAAATACGTCCTTGCATGATTGAACATAATCTTTAGAATTCATATCTCACGAAGTCGCACTCCAATCACCAGGCAATTCAGTAGGAGTGGTGTGAAGTTCTTCAGACAGACTTGGCAATATCATTTGTTTCGAGCAGAAGGAATTATTGGTTTGGCTAGCGCACAGAACTTCTGCTCAAGTTTCAGAAGATAGCGTTACTAATGAAGTTGATGAGAGAAGGTAAAAAGTTGAAAATTCAAAATATCTCCTGAATAATAACACAAGCACAAGATCTTGAATGAGCTTTCGAGGGGTTTCCTGGAAACCTGGAATATTCTTTAAAAAAATCCAATGACATTTGAAAATTGTATCCAATTATATCGACTCGGGTCTCTACACCATGATATTAACACCTCTGAAATCTTAATTCCCTACAAATTGTTATGAGAATGATACTAATTCCAAAAAATGAAACTGATTTTTCAACGTGTTCAGTGTGTTTAGAGAGGGCCTGAAGATAATTTTTGGTGCATTCACGTTCGCGACTTCACCATTTCTTCGATAAAGTTCTACAGACAGGTACAGGAGTTGTTGACGAGATTCATATACATATTAGAACTATTTGTTTCGTATTCTGCTCCATGTGGGAGATACTTCTCACTGTCAAGCTTTGAACTACCATGATGAGATAAGTTGAAAAACGTACAAATAAATACTAATTTAACCCTATCAAAAATTCCCTCTAATGCATGCAGAAAGCACTCCACAGACAGTGATTTTTGGCAGTGCATTTGCAGTTTAGACTCCGGAAAAACCCAAAAATTCTCTAGTACTATAACATCGGTTAGCTGTTATATCCAGTGGAATCAGAATTGATAACCCATATTACGCATCCACTTAGGTTGGAAAAAATGGATCGAAACGGATTTCGTAAACAGCTGACGAACATCAACCCTCAGCGGTCGAAACTTGTGCGAGCTTTGTACAAACGTGGCCTCACCTTCACACGTGTGAATATTAGCGCGGTGGTCCGGTGGGGAATTGAACCCCAGTCGTCCGCTTGAAAGGTGGACGTGCTAACCTCCACACTACCGAGAACCACTTCAACATATAAATATTTGGATTATCGTCTGAATGTCATTGATTTCCCAAGTATTGTTCGAAATATAAAGTATTGTTTAAAAATACAGTCTAGTGAGTCGAAGTATTATTGAGGAGCATTCAAAGCGTTCTTATGGCCCTATCTGCAACGTATTATCGATATTTCCGTCCACTTGGCAAATCACGGTTATCTACTTTCGTGATCAGCAAATTGTTTTGTGTCACTTCGACTGCTGTTTCAGAATGAATGTCTTTCACTCTCTCATAGAAGCTAGAATGAAACTTGCGACTGAAGCTACAATGTCTATCAGAAACATTTGAGAAGAGATACAACTTGTAACTATACAAACTCTTCGTATGTCTGTATTTTCCTTTCCTTCCAATGATATTCTCTCATGTTGAATGTTTTCACGGACGCTGGAATATATGAAATGGTCCTTTCGGGAATTTTTTCGTGTTGGAGATGTTTGAATGTTCTACGTTTCGACTCTCATGCTGCAGTTATAATCAAAAATTCATGAATACATCTCTATGAGTACAACATTATAATTTAATCAACTGTAAGCCTCGAAACGAAATACTAGAGGAATATTTCACATACCAGTAACATGAACACGAAACAGTCATTCGGAGTCAATATTACAGTTCGGTTGGTCAAATAGTAGAGGATTTGATTAATTAGGATGCTGTATTCATTAAGATCTGTCCATCAATTCTTGATAATGATTCCAGCATAGGTGTCAAACCCTATAACATCTCACACACGAATTAATTTCGGCGTCTATGAGAACATCCATTTCAACATCATACCTGAGCTAGCAGGATTTCTTTGAACCGCTCGAAACGTAGCTGTTTGGCATACAGTTTTTTCTCTATGAATAATCACAAAAGTCAATATGAAAACATATCAGTTGTTAATCTCAAAACGCTGATCAGTGAGGTGAAGAAATAACAATTCGTGTTCTTCAAAAAAATAATGTGAATTTTGAGGGAAAAAGTAACGTAGAAGATGAAATAAGGATGAAAAAGAGGCCTGTGAATGAATGGTTTCACGATGAAAAAAAAAAGGAATGTGCCTTCCTCCTGATTCTTCAATTGGTCGTGACATCTCAAAAGAAATGGGTAGCGCTGGTTTTCAACTCAGACCGAAACGATGCATAATGAAGTGAAATTTTTCTTATTATCAAATCTAGAATCTGGTACAATTATAACATATTCAGTGAAACAAGGTTTGATTTTGGATCGCAGCCAAATTCTCATTTCTAATTCACTTTTGATACGAAACAATTTGGATTTTTGCCTCTTACAAGGTATGAACTGTTTCCATATCATGCCCTTCATGTTTGTCATAAATGAAGAAATAAATTTTGTCTCATGATGATTCTTCTCTAAATATTCGGAAAACGAAATCCGATTTCACCCAACCAAAACCAGAAGTATTTGTTGAGTATATTGCCCTTAATATGTAATGGTTCGTATCCAACTGAAAATTAGGTACATTAAACTGATCTATTCCTTTCTAATCATAAAGTTCATATTGGGAATTGACGAAGCAGTGCTCTCTCTACATTAGTGGAACTTTCGGCAAAAAAATAGTTACCATCAATAAATAAATAATTCTGTTCAACAAATTGATTAATTTTTTTATAATACCACACGGTTCTCGTTTCGCTATATCAGTATCTTCTCTGCACTAATTGTACATTTTCCCAAAGTAGTCTTTTCAGGTTTTTATCCATAAATCGTTCTTCGATGTTCAGCCTACACACGATTTTTACAAGATGTATCAACTAGTACAGTGAAATTTTTTTTGGGCTGGTCGAATCGTAAGTGGACCTTTCCAACACTTGAAAATGTCCAAATGAGATATTGACGAAACGTCGAAGAACACCTAGGAAAAAACTTAGAAAACCCTGAAAAGACTACTTCGCATAAGCAATTATTCGTAATATTCACTACAAACATCTCAGAGAGAAAAGTTCCGAATGTTTCAGGTGTTTCGGGTAGAAATATCGATTTTGTTACGTTTGTTGAAAAACTCTCATAGTAGAGTAAATGAACTAGCAAAAGGCTTCTAGAATAGATTTTCGTAGGTACTTTGTTGCTAAAATATAAAACCTATTTTTTATCACTCCTAACACCGTTCCAATGCAAAATCACCTGGTCGTCCAAAAATCGTAGTGGGTGGGGAGTGTTGCGGAGCCTTTTTTTAAAAAAAAGCAATTTTTTTTTTCAACGTTTTTCAAATCTAAGATTTGAGTCAATTCATTCCTCAAATTTGCATACCCATCCGGACATCAGAAATATTTTTTTTCAATTTATTAAAATACTTCGCACCATTATTGTATATGGAGCGCCTTCACACAAAAACGCTTACCCTGAAAACCCATACTTTTGAAATCTTTCAACTCGCTCTACCTCTAAAAGTATTGGGTCTAGCAAAAAAAGACTCTCTATAAACGTTATAGACCAAACATCAAAGAACATGCTGTTTCTTTCAGAATTCTGATTGGATAATTAGTTCAAAAGAAAATTGAATAATCAGAATGGTATGTCACGACGGACAGCGGCGAGCGCTAAGATGCGAGGAAGGGCGAGATTCTTATGCCAAAGTCAACGTAAAATCAACTCTACTGAAAGCGATGTCGTTACGGTCGATTTTTCCTTGACTTGAAACGGTGTGGTGTTGTGAATTCGTGTGCATCATATTATTGAAAGTACCTAGTTAGTGAGTATTACAGTTCAAATTGAATTAAGACGTGCTTCTTCTCGTAAAACTCATACCTATTGAACAAGACGATTTTATTCAAAATGTGTGTCTTATTTGTTTGGAAGGAGGAGAGCTGGTTAACTCTCAAGAGAAATAAAAAAACTTTTATTGAATGCACGAAAGAACGTATGACAAATTGTCATGATTACAAATATGTGCGGCATATATTCTCAAAGTGTGATGATCTAAAATATCTGAGTTTTTTAAAATGGCACAAAAACTGTTATAAATCTGATACGAGCTCAAAGAACATTGCCTCGTACAAGTCAAAAAATACCAAATTGACAGCTGATATGCCAGCAGATTTTTGTAGAGGAGATATTTTTCGAAAAATGTCCCTTGCAGACCCCTTGTATTTTGTCAGAAGCGATCACAGAATCAAAAATTGAGCCAAGTTATGACTACTAATATGCAAGTAAAAATAAGAACAATATCACGAAGCAACCCTGGGTTCTTTGCGAGAACTGGAGACAACGACTTAATTGCCTCGGGAATAATATATCATGCCTCTTGCGTTTCAACGGAATTACGCAATCTCAATACAAAATCGGTTGAAAATACTAATATTGAAAAAACAGACAATGAAGCATTATGTGAACTGTTTGAGGAAATGGAGAAGGGTTCAGAAAAAATAAGGATACAACACTGAATCGATTGGCAAAAGATATCGCGAAATTGGTGGCATTGACGACATGAGTGAGAAACAAATAGTGAAAAAAATGAAACGCCATTTTGGGGATGATGTTGAGTCAGTAAGAGCTCTTGGACAAAACGCGCCAACAATTTTTCCGAAGAAGTTTTCATAGAGGACAATGATGAAAAGTCTGATTTAGAATAAATAATGTACTTATATATAAGATTAGGTTAATACTGATATATAGGTATATTAATTATTTTCATTACTATCCTTCGTTCTTCAATGCGATATTCACTGAGAAGGGAAATCGAGCCATTTTAGATATGTATATCCCAAGGTTTTGACGATACCCCATCCTCAAAAAGCTTCATAACAATAAGAAATCCATCAAGAACAAAAAATATTCTAGAATTGACGAAATATCAATGAATATAATTGATAATCTTCCCATTGACACTTTGGCTGTTTTAGCAATAATTATAAATAACTCCTTCGAAGCTGGCTATTTTCCTACCCCCCTCAAAACATTTGTGGTTATTCCGTTATACAAGGGAGGCAATCCAGACGAAGTCTCAAATTTTCGTTCAATTTGTCTTATCCCCCCTTTAGCCAAACCAACAGAGAAAATAGTGAAAAACCGTTTGACTGATTTCTTAATGTCACATAATATAATAAATTGTAAACAATTCGAATTCCAACCGAAAAAGTGCACTAATGACGCCATATTGTCCCTTCTGAACGAAGTTCAAACAATATTGACAATCGTGATGTAGCTGCAGCGGTGTTTTGTGGTCTATCCAAATCATTTTATTGTGTCAATCATGAAATACTGCTCAGAAAATTGTATCACTATGGTATAGAGGGAATAACTCATGGGTGGTTTGAATCAAATTGTTAAAATGCCTACTTCAACATCAACTGCAGCTAATATAAACAGTGGAGTTCCTCAGGGGTCCATTCTTGGTCCCATTATCTTTCTTTTGTACATAATTGATCTGACATCGTTAAATATAAAGGGAAAGTTCACGTTATTCGCAGATAATACCACAATACTAAAACACAGTAAAAATACCTCAGATCTCCACAAGGTTATATCTTCAGATATCGGTATTATCAAGGACTGGTGCGGTGCTAATCTCTTGTCTCTGAATATCAACAAAACTAACGTGATATCGTTTCGTTGTTCTACTGATAACATACCAATCACTCTCAATGAAAGTGTTATAGAGAATAAATTAAGCACCAAATTCCTCGGTATTGTCATAGATAACGACTTGAGATTTGAAGACCACATCAGAGCTCTTACAAAAAAACTCTCTTCGGGTCGTTACGCGGCAAGGATAACTTCCAGAGAGCTGGAACATCTGCAGCTAAATCTGTTTACTATTCACTGGTAGACACACTTGAGATATGGAATTTCGTTCTAGAAATCTCATGAATTCTGTGTTTGTACTTCAAAAAGGAGCAATACTTATCTCTTCAAATTGAAACAAGACTCTTGTAAGCCTATATACATTACATACAATATCTTGACAGTTTATGCCATTTCTATATTAGAAACGGCTTGTTTGATAAACAAATCTAGATATGAATTTCCTTTGGTACCATCTAACTATTCCACTCGACAGACTCACGATTTTAGACTGCCTTCACCCACCTCGACACTGACTAAAAACTCAGTAATTTACAATGGCCTCAAAATATTCAACCACTTGCCAAACGACGTAAAGTGTATTGAAAGCCCCTCAGAATTTGGGAAAGCAATTAAAGTTTGACTTTCGGATAGACCCTATTACAGTTTGGACGAATTTTATGATGATAACTTCCACTAATACTCTTAAATAAATACATCGTACACTGAGCTAATGTTAGTGGCAAACTAAACTTAGTTCCATTTAGCATCATTTTTGTTTTGTGAAGTTCTCTTCTTGATTTTTATATTTCTGTTTGTTACCACACTATATACATGTGGACATTTTCTTTAATGTGCTAAACATCATATCAAAAGTTCTCATCATATCATAAGTATATGTGTGTATATGAACTTGTGTATAATTTTTAGAGGTTTTAAATTTAATGGACTCAGTATATATGCTTGTATACATTTTTTATTATTCACACACGCTTTGTCCATAAGATTCATCTTCGGACAATAAAGCTTATTTATTATTATTATTATTATGAGTAGAGTAAGGATGACCGGATAGGAAAAGAATAAAAAATGATGATAAATCACTCTCAAAGATAGATGAAATTCTTTTGAAACAATACTTATTATTAGTATCATTACTAAACGAATACATAATAAACACATACAGTATTCTTATAGAATGTATGTGTTGATATTCTGTCAACAAAACATGAGGCAAAAAAGGCTTAAACTATTACATCATCCTGATATATTCGCTCCCAATGCGTATTCAGTCAAAAACCTATAAAATTCCGTTACAAAGAAAAATCGCCCGTAACAACATCGCTATCAGTAGAGTTGATGTTCCGTTGTCTATGGCAGAGGAATCTCGCCCTTCCTCGCATCTCTGCGCTCGTCGCTGTCCGCCGCGACATACCATTCTAATTATTCAATTTCCTCTTGAACTAATAATCCAATCGGAATTCTAAAAAAACCAACATGTTCTTTGATGTTTAGTCTATAACGTTTATAGAGGGCCTTTTTTTGATAGACCCAATACTTTTCGAGGTAGAGCGAGTTAAAAGATTCCAAAAATATGGATTTTCAGGGCAAGCGTTTTTGTGTGAAGGCGCTCCATATACAATAATGGTGCAAAGTATTTAAATAAATTGAAAAACAATATTTCTGATGTCCGGATGGGTATGCAAATTTGAGGAATGAATTATCTCAGATCTTAGATCTGAAAACCGATGAAAAAAAAATTGCATTTTTTTTTCAAAAATGCTCCCCCCACTCCCCTCCAATCATGATTTTTGGACGACCAAGTGATTTTGCATTGCATCTTTAGAACGATAAAAAATGGGTTTTACATTTTAGCAACAAAGTGCCCACGGGATAGCAAGATAGGTTCCCGTTTAAACTCCACTATCACTGGGTTGAGACTGTTGAGACACATCAAACAATTATTTATTATCTTGAAGGTTTTTTATATTTTTAAGGAATCAATATCCATAAATGCTCACATCTTCTATTTCCAGACTGTCTGGAGTGAATCATGGAGTAGCGTTATGTGTGTATTGAGCTTATTGATTGCGTTTACAGGTCACTGATCTCCTTCAACCTACTTTACAAATTATATGTTCATTGAAGCAGTTCAATTCAGGTGGAAATTTACAGCTCCGTCTTTTATAAACGACTGGTTACTATTTGAATATAAAAATCTTGAACTTCCCAGCCTCAAACCTTGTGATTTTTTATGGGGCACGTTTAACCTCGCAAAATAAATTTTTCGCGATTATCTCCAGAAAATGAATTCCTTAGAAAAACGTTTCTGATCCAAAATTGTTCCTTCCTCTCATTGTGAGAGATAAGCAGGTTCGTAGGCATATATCTCGGAATTGAAGACCTGTAGGAAGAAATTGTGTTATGAAAGAGGTTGATCAGCACATTATGACTTCTTGCACAGTATGAAAAAAGGGTGAAAAAATATCAACAAATGTATTCCTAGAAGGTAACCAACCATTTGCATTACATTAAACAGGATGGGGAACCTGAAACGAAACAGATCGAATATCAAAAAGTCGAGAGTGAGCAAGCTCGTTGGGTTGCAGTTACAGTGACTTTCAAGATGGTTGTGGCTGATGAAAATATTCTGAATTTTCACAAACTCTCCAGTAGAGAGGTGGTGCGTACAGATAGAAATTCACGATTCATAAATCATATCGGGAATGTCATAATAATACCAATGTGCCTAGTTCAATAATATATTGAAGTGAAAACACCTGCACATGAAATACAATCCGTACAAAAACTGAAGCACCAAAAAACCTTACTTTCCCTCGGAATAAATTTGTAATTGGCACGGGTATTTTACTACGAAATGCTTTTTCAGAATATTGTAAGAAGTAACGTCAGGAGATTCACATGCATTACTCATTAGTCTCAATCTGCAACTGACACACGTATTGGTGCAAGTGACTTGAATAACATCTTCTTTTTTACAAGTAGAGGCGGCAAGAAACTATCGAAGGTTGAATTCTTATCTTATGCAAAAATGAGTGAAATACTGAAGAATGCTCACAAATAAAAAAATACGGATATATTCATTTTCTAAATATTTGAGTCAGGAAGATCGAGTCAAGAACAAAGCTCTAAGACCGTTTTTGAACAGAGCTTAGCATAACGGACTGCGAGCAACTATAAGGAACAACGTCCTACTTGTCGATGATGATAAATACACAATGGAAGAGCAACAACGTTTTCCAAGTATAAAAATATTATAGTTTTTTAGTATTCATGTACCAGAAAGAACCGTGGGAATTTTCAAAAACAAAGCTACTTACTCCAGTCTATGACGGTAAAAAAAGTGTAAAGTGTGTATTTATCCCATACAGCACCGATTCGTATGAAAATTAGGTTAGGTTAGGTTAGGTTAGGTCAGATCAGTGTCAGCCCCTATCACCCCCCCCCCTTATGACAGAATATCATCAGAAAATAATAAAATAATAATTAACATTATTTGGCAGTTATTCAACTTATTCAGTATCTATTTGCATTTAATTTGAGATTCAACTTCTATCTACCATCTACTTCAAAGTTGAGGTTGTGCCTGGGGTTGATTTTCATTCATCAGAGGTGAAAACTACCCCTATTCAAAAAAATTACAAAATACCAGTTTTGAGCGTGCAGTTATCTGAAAATACATTGAATTAACCTTGGTGGACAATTTCTGATCTATTAAACAGTTTCGACTCCTAAAAACCACCCTTATGATAGTTTTCATTAAAAAATTAAGTCGAAATTGTTATTGAGTAACCGCGAAACCCATGCAACTGTATGAAAATTCAGATTGAGACTGTACTTTTTCCTGTTGCAGACTGGTAGTGTGGACCATGACGAAACAAATAATACCTTTTAGAAATAAATTTCAACACAGTGAACACATGAAATAGGTGTTTTTTTGTCTTAGTATACTTCACAGAGAATCCTGGGCATATGCGTTCTCAGTTCTGTGCCAAGATGGATTGGACAAGCTGTACATACTCTAATTTCTACAAAAACTGTTTTTGGTTTTTTTCCCATAACTCGCTTAGTCTTCAAGCAATCAAATCCACCAAAGGAGTATTTTGTAGCTTTTTTCAAGAGTTATAAGCTCATGCACATGATTTTTTGTTTCAGATTATATTTCTGAAAAGGTTCATGATGAAAAGGCTCAAAAAAGGTACTTTGCGCGAACCCTCACAATATTTAACTGGCCATATCTTACTCTATTTTCATCCTGCAGAAAAAAATAAAACATCAAAATTTTCAGAGAAGAATAACCTTCAATTTTGTACCTCGAAAAATTTTGCAAGTGATCAATACTTTTCGAGTTATTTCGAAGAAAAGGCGATTTTTCACTGAATTACGTATATGATTTTTTCTCTTCAATCTCAATTTTTTCCAAAACTACGTACTTTCAATTGATGAAAAACTCAGAACTCATTATAAGAACATGAATGAAGTGAATTATGCGGTAATAACGATTTTTTTCAAAGGGGGGGGAAGAGAGGATGAGTTATTCACAATTTTTTTTCAACGAAAAACTAGGACTCAACATTATTTCCTTCATACCACGGTCAGTTTTGATGCTAGAGACTTTTATAAGTAACAAAAATGAAGGATTTTTGAAGGACTTCAAAAAAGGTTCAATGAGTTTTTCCCGAAAAATGCATTGGTTTTTGGTTATTGTACGTAGAAACTTTCCATTTTGGCGTTTGAAAATACCAATCAACTTTCAACAAGCAATTATTCAGTTTGTAGTGGGTTTGCATGCATCACAATTAAACGATCGCCTTTGTTTTTTCAAAAGCTATAATTTTGCTCTCCGCAGGTTTTTCGATTAGATGCATATTTTTCAAGTTATTCGGGAAAAAGGATCTGAAAACGTGTTTTTTTTGTCTGAAAACCGAGAATTTCACTCGCGAATAAGTCGAAAAGTATTGCTTTTCAGAAAAAAATTCTTTGAACAAAAAGTGCTTAGAATTAGTCAATCTATTGATTTCCGCACTTATTTCCAATAAAAAATTTTTCACCCCCAAGAAGGGGTGGCATCCACCCCCAGGGAGGAAGCAACCCTCGGCACAGGGTAGATTTTGAAAAAGAGGCTATGTAGATCCTGAATACAAATTTTCATGCGAATCGGTGCTGTATGGGATAAATACACGGAAAAACGGTCATAGACTGGACTAACTTGGTTGACAGAGAATTTAAAACTAATAGATAGGGCCTTGGTTGAATACAGGAAAAAAACTCTGTTCATCGGTGGAACTATTATAAGGATTCTAGAAATCTCAAACAAAACGATAAACTTCAAGAAAAAAGCGTATTTATTATTCAGTTTACGAAATAAAAAACAACTATGAAAAGAACTAGCAGACCCCGATATGTATAGAGTAAGAAATCAGAGATGACGATTCCAGATCACTTCTCTAATGTTAACGAAATCAATGGATACTTCTGCGGTATCAACAATAACAACCCTCTTCCTGATGAGGAATGTATTTCTTTCTTTAACCAAAGTTAAAAATATAAACACACATTTCGATTCGTTGGAAAGCTTTCCTTCCTTCATTCGGAAGTCACTTATAAAGTGCCCCAAATTCTGACAAAACACGACATCAAGACAGTTTTCATAACGAACAATCAGCGCTCACCCAAATATATAATACGTAACGAATCACAAGGAATATATGAATTTCCTTGTCACGACTGCCTGAGAACATATAAAGGACAGATGAACCGATTAGTATCAAACAGGTCCTACAAGCACGAACTTAGCAGGACGCAATTCGGACATGACCTTGACTCTCGTCAAACATCACCATGAAACCGGACACAAAATTGTCTTCAACAACAAGAAGACCATTGCCACAGCAAAAAAACTCCACTCCAGAATAATTCGCGAAACAATAGAAATTGAAAAATGCCCTCAATGCTTCAACAAATGAGACGACTCACAAAGGCTTCTCAATTCCTGGAAACCATTATTATCCCATCGAACAAATCCCTTAATTAATTCCTTTCACACCAGACCTCTATGGGGTCTGACAGTTTCAACAACGTCGGATTTCATACAGCCATAAATATCATCCCTCTATCCACAAAACCACAGTCTTCACTTTGTCAAGATGGAAGCTGGGGGTTGAGAAGACTTTGTCCTCGCCACCAAGTAACGAAGAAGTCTTGAGAATATATATATATATATATATATATAAATATATATGTATATTTCAATTTTACGGGAAATCGTCTTTGTCATATCTTTGTCATAATAGTATATTATGCAACGATCGTGTAATGATGGTTATTATTATATGAGCATAAACCGGGATACGAAACGAGTCGAAGGTGAGTTTCGTATGGTTTATGCGAGTGTATTAATAACCATTACATGAGAGTTGCATACGCTATTCCATCTACACCCGATAAATAGTGAAGAACTACAAATATTATATTTGTATTGCACACAATAATACTAATTTAGCGAATTTCTTTGAAAAATTCCACAGAATTGTAATTAATAGTATTACATCGAAATAAAACGATGAGATATGAAAAAAATATCAAAAATCGAAGAAAAAAAGATTGCTCGGGCCCGGAATCGAACCAATGTCTCCTCCAGCTAGAACAATCAATGTCAGCGTCACAGACGGCTCGGCTACGGAGAGCCTACAAAATTTGATGAAAAAATAAATAATACAGCATGCATTTGTCAAATGAAAAATTTAATCATTCTAACTGTATTTCTGTCGGTGAAGGTGTCGAAGGTGATTCTCCCATATCGCTGGTATCAGACATTTTGTTATGATTATCGAAGTTTGACTATATTCTTCAAAAGTTCAATACCTATAACGATTTTGACTTACAAATGTCAAATGCAGAGCATGCACATCATGCTTGATTGAAAATCTGTATTGTAATGAAAAATCTGTATCGTAATGGATTTCATTATAAAACGAGTTGTGGGCATATAAGTGTATTATTAGAGTACGGGTGTAGATAAACATGTATTATATATGGCTTTAAGGGAATAAATCACAACAATCTTGGATATCTGAATTAATTGCGGCATCTATTCCACCTATATAATCTAAAACTAAACTCGTTCAGACCTGGATCCAAATCCATATTACACCTAATCGAGGGTTATCGCAAGATTAATTGATTGCCTGCTTGGAACATCTTCGTGAAGGGTAAAGCTATTATCTCAGATAACAACAAAATTGAACTTCAGATTACTGATTAGGTAACACGGAGAAATATATCAGGTAGTCGGGCACTGAAATTACTGAAGGAGTATGTTGCCACCAGCAAATCATGTTACAGGCAGCGATAGCTGAAACTGAATGGAGATTAACACCATCGAACAAATCAGGTTGAAACTTCCGAGTGCATCGAGTTGACTCTTTCAATATTGATTATCCGGAAAGCATGAAGAATATACAGTGTTCAACATAAGAACATTAATAATATCAACATATAATTAATTCAGTATGTCATCGGGGTGTGAACAATATATGTCAATAAGAAATGGAGATTAACACCATCGAACAAATCAGGTTCAAACTTCCGAGTACATCGAGTTGACTCAGTCAATATTGATTATCCGGAAAGCATAAAGAATATACAGTATTTAACATAAGAACAAGAATATATATTTTAATTCTGTATTTGGTTCACAATAAAGACACATAAATAAATAAATAAATAAAAAATAATATCAACATATGATTCAGTATGTCATCGGGGTGTGAACAATATATGTCGATGAGGAATTCTTTGGAAATTTTGGACGGAGCGGAGTTATCTATATGAGATTTTTGATTGTTTTTTGCCGCTCCAGTCAATTTACTGAGATATGGTGTACGCATGAACATGTAGCATATCGATATGATCGTTTAATTTTTTTGAGGAAGGGAGTTATACTATAGTACTGAGTGATCATCCCACGTGAAGGGACAATAAATCAAAGCATTATCATATAAAACCAAGTATATTGCCCACTATTTCCATTCATCGTGAACAATCAAGCACCTCACCATATATATGTATTTGAATTCCATGGACGTTTTTTCCATCTGGTCCCAATTTCTCTATCAAGTAAACCGTAAAACTTACATTGGGTGTATCAGGTGGAAGTTGCTTATCCAAGGGGACAATGAAAAACAATTTCCAATTGGATTTCACATTTGATGGCACTAGAGACATTTAGACAATGTGCGCCAAGGAATCTGTCACTTTTGCGATTAGTTTTTGTTCCTATTAAAGATTTTTTGCTAAATTTGGTAGACAGATGACAAGGTTGTTGCTGGTTACCAAATGGTTTGCTCTCTGTGATTGGTGGAATTCATATCCTGCCATGTTTGGATATGAAATCATAAAAATTCAGTTGACTGGAATCGCCTCTTTACCCGTTTATTAAACTATAAAGAAATCAGCATATTTACGGGTGGGACTAGAAAGAAAAACATATTTTTCATCATTATTTTCAATCATAACTCTAGAAATCTGACGGAAAATATTAGAATTGAAGTGACAAACCATTGAACTTTTGAATGGTTTTCGGTGTTCCGTTAGTACTAATGCAGTTCAATACCTAACTCCTCTTTATGCACAATTATCGGTTATAATTGCACGAGTGCATAAAAATTACCAATAATTTTGTAAGAAAGCGTGATATCTAAAAATTGCAAGAGTTTATTTTCATATTTTGGCGAAAGTGCCCGAGTCCAAAGGACGAGGGCTCTTTTACAAAATATGAAAATAACCGAATGCAATTTGTATAAGATATCACGCTTGAAAGCAAAATTATCTGGTCATTCTTATACACGAATGGAATATTTCACTAATAAAGAAATTCTTAAGGAAATGTTATATTTTTCTCATTTATACTTTTCCCTGTAGATTGTATGGAGTACTCACCTGAACGCGATATGTTTTTCTATTTCTGAAGTCTATCTGACATTTATTTGTGTTGTTTACTGACGTTTAGCGATACGGTTTCAAATGTGTTATTATGGTGACTTAATACAATGCAATTACCTCTGTAAGTTTTCGATAATTGCATTGCACTTATGGGACATTTTATATGTGAGGGAAATATTCGAGGAAATATACCATAGATAAGCCACAGTATGCGCTTATTTCGATGTTTGGTGTCCATGGGCAGCTTCCCTAATCTTCAGGGTGAAGGATACCATTCATTGAAACGAAACTTCATAAAGTTCACTGTCGGAGTTGAAATTTTGTTGTGATTGAACCTTGTTAAACTGATTCACAGAAGGAAGTCATTCCTGTACGTTATACTGACTCAAATGAGAAGTTTTAGAACTAAGTAAAATACTCAAAAGGTTTAGGCCTAGATTCTTCTGCCCCCCCCCCCCCCTGAAAATATTTGTATGGGCGCCTTTGTCGGCGTCCGAACTCTGATCCGAAGATTTTGGGTGATGAACAACCTAATTCTTTGAGAAAAATGGGATTTCGATAATATTTACTGATAAAAATACACACTCTCACTTTCTATTATAGTACGTGGGCCTGTGCAATATGAAATTTCAGTGTGTGACGTGCATCTCAGTCCATTCAATTTTCATATTGCCACTCTAACAACTAACAACTTTCGCAGTGATCATAAAAAAAATTGCTTTTAATTATGGCCCATTTGTTATTTATGATGAATTGGGTTTCGAGAAATTGGTGTTTGCTTGCAGACTACAAGGCGACGTATGCGTCTATGAAAAAATTACACAAAATTACCGTTACTGTGTCTTCTCTATGGTATATATTCTCGGACAATACTTCTTAATGATCACGCGTCATCACCAGGAGACAATTACCGGTTGTGCTGGACCATGTAATCATTTGTGGAAAAAGAATGTAAATGATTACATACCCCATGGAGGTGAATTTCATTGTTGGGAAAAGGGAAAACTAAGATGTGTTGAGTGATGAATACGCCTTTGACTTTTTTTCACCAACTTTCCATATTCATCAATCTTCATTTAATCACAAGTTTTGAAAGATCGAGGTATTTTTGCACGAATCTTGCAGAAAGCCAGTCCAATGTCACTACTTTCATTCGGGTTTGAAGGCCGTCGTTTTTTGGAATTTCTTCCTGACGTTTCGCTGGCTCGAGTGGCTAGCTTCTTCAGAGGTTCATTCATCTTGGAATTCACTCCGATGACTGTGACTAAGTCATCGGAGTGAATTCCAAGATGAATGAACCTGTAGCATATCGATATGATCGTTTAATTTTTTTGAGGAAGGGAGTTATACTATAGTACTGAGTGATCATCCCACGTGAAGGGACAATAAATCAAAGCATTATCATATAATCCACTGGTGATTGAATATTCAGCAGGTTTTTTTTTAACGAATAATTTTTCGAATTTAATTCAACTCAACGACGAATAATTTTTTTTGTACTCTTTCTGATTTGAATCGTTGTCGCGTTCTCCACATTTGTTTATTCGTTAAATGTCTTGTAGCAATATGAGTCTGTGTTCGATTTTCGAATCTATACTGCAAAATTACACAGTAATCAAATAGTAATAAATAGGTTAGAAGGAACTTCTCTGAAAGTTCTTAATATATATATATATATATATATATATATATATATATATATATATATATATATACATATATATATATATATATATATATATATATATATATATATATATATATATATATATATATATATATATGTGTGTTCGGATAGGTTTCCGCGGTCAGTTGTGTGTTGTTGTTGAGTTCGGGTTGAACCGCGTCTGGAGTTTTGTTCTCGACGTTTCGGCTCCGATTTTGGAGCCATTTTCAAGAGGTGAATGTGACTTCACGCTGAGGTCTCAATCTGCCTACTCCTCAGGTGTTGTCACATGGGGCAAGGGTTTGTGACTTGACGCCGGGGCCTCAATCTGCCTACTCCCCAGGTCTCGTCACGAGTTCTTTCTAAGGTCTCAATCTGCCTACTCCTTAGATCGAACTGTTCGATCTAAGGAGTAGGCAGATTGAGACCTTAGAAAGAACTCGTGACGAGACCTGGGGAGTAGGCAGATTGAGGCCCCGGCGTCAAGTCACAAACCCTTGCCCCATGTGACAACACCTGAGGAGTAGGCAGATTGAGACCTCAGCGTGAAGTCACATTCACCTCTTGAAAATGGCTCCAAAATCGGAGCCGAAACGTCGAGAACAAAACTCCAGACGCGGTTCAACCCGAACTCAACAACAACATATATATATATATATATATATATATATATATATATATATATATATATATATATATATATATATATATATATATATATATATATATATATATGAAAATACTGCCAGCTGTATATTTCATTCTCATCTATTATATCATCCCAATAAATCTGGAGTAGTGTCCACATAATAATATACAGTGAGCGGTCGAATTGTATAAAAAATAACTTATTTCGCAAAATAATTGGTAAATTTCTGTTTTCAAATGATTTCTTGATAGGCTGTCACCGGATTTGATTCAGGATAGAGAGATCCCTATCAAAAAGTTCTCTGAAACCATGGGTGCTCGATCACTCAGAGTCCAATTGGAAGGGGCCACTTAGTCATAGGGTGCTTATCACTCAGACCTGGGGTGTTGGATCACTTAGTTCCCAACGGAAAGAGCTTGGGTTAGGTAAGGTTAGATTCCGAAAAATGAGTTCACCATGACCTATGACACATAGCCCCACCTGCGGAAGTTATCTCAATCTCAAAGCGGTTGAGGATTACACAAATCAAGAGCAACACAATGATGACCCGTAAATCAATTTCACGAATCAATTACTAATGAGAGAAACCAAAAATAATTATAAGAATACACTAGGTGGTAATAATTAAAATTAAGTGAAACAGTAGCCTAATAAATGATATATAGCCATGTCTTCACCTGTAACACATGTGAAGTAGCTTTTAGGAATGATACCATCAAAATGATTGTTGAACTTAACGAACACAATTTCTGGGTTTTACATGAACTATTCAACAGCAAGTAAATCTTCTGGTAGATTAAGATCTGTTTTACCTTCGAGTAATCCATCATTCGTAGACAGTCTTCTGAAAATTCGCCCAAAAATATGTTTTCACCTCCCGATCGGAGAAAAATTTCCATAAAACTGTTCAGTACTTATTATGATATTTCAAATTCAACTCTTCATCACTGAATGAGCTTCTGAGATTTCTTGGTGAACTTATCTCAAAAGAGTTTCCAGGTCTGCTGATATGAAATCTATTTCCATGACCAATGACCCGTACATTGTTTTATATGCAGATTCGATAGGAAAGCCCTATAATGTTTAAAGAACACCGTGTGAATCAAGAGACAGGACTTCACTTTTGTAAGCCTCAGGAAAAACCTTTCTCGGCAAGGAGTTCCAAAGTTCGGATATTCTACTGAAAAAAGATCCCTGAGCAAGAGAGGTTCAACAGATCTTCAAGTTCACAACGAAGGTAATTCTGTACTCGTCGGGTCATCCGTGTAGATAAATGCCAAGAGTGGACCAATTGATAAAAATTCAGAAGAGCACCGACTTCGAAAATATCTATAGAAGAGGGACAAGTCTCCGACCCTTCTACGATGCTCCAATGAAGTGAGCGATTCTATGAGCTGAGAATCACCAACAAGATGGATTGTCTTTCTCTAGAGATAATCAAGGAGCTTCAATGAATGTTTTTGTACCGAGCTCCATACATGAGAACTTATATTCCCAGACAGGTCGTATCTGAGCCTTGTAGATCATTAGACACTAATGGGAAGTGAAGTATTTCTTCACAAGAATTGAAAATTCAAGTTTCTGGGAAGCGCCTTTAGCGATCGATCTCACATGCTTTTCCCATGAGAGATTATTAGTGATTGTAATTCCTAGCATCGAGGTACTCGACTTTGTAGGAATAGTTACTTCTGACATCTGAATACTCGATAATGATAGATCGGAGTTCTTTGAGAGGAGACATGCCTGGGTTTTCCCAGAATTAAATTAAACCAAATTCATATTACCCCATTCTTTTATTTTTACCAAGCTATCGTTAATTTTATTGACGTGAATGTTTCTGTCGTCCGCAAAACTATGTACTGAACAAGATGTTTTTCCAAACAAATCTTTGAAATAGAGCTGAAACAAAGTGGGTGCCAGAACTGAACCCTGTGGAACACCTGCATTTATTGGAAGAATATCAGATGGCACTCCATCAACAACCACATACAGAGACCTATCAGACCAGAATTTCTTCAACAAAGAACACAACTCAGGAGGCAAACCATAAGACGACAGTTTAGAAAGGAGACCCCGATGCCAAGCTCGATTAAACGCTTTTGAAATATCAAGTGCAACAGCTATCGTTCGCTCGAATTTTTCGATTGAATGTTGCCAAATATGAGAAACATAAGCCAATAAGTCACTCGTTAATCTTTGATGACGAAATCCGTATTGATTTCTTTAGATATTGAGCTTCATATTGATTGCACGACTTCGGAAATGATAGGAAGCAATGCAATTGGTCTATAATTAGAAGGTAAAGTTTTCTTCCCTTTTTTAGGAACTGGTCAAACTCTTGCTGTCCTCCAGGTCTCAGCAAAAACCCCAGGTTATATGAAAGGTTGAATGATTCGCAAAGTACTGGTGTCTATTCGGGGGCACTCATTTAACCCTTTGCGTCCTAGTGGTACCTTTCAAGGACCACCCAGGAAACGTGCACATGCGTAGCCCATGAAATGTATTGATTATCAGAAAACTGTTTAAGTGTTGACAATTGCCGCCATCTGTTGCCCGGGTACCGAAATCCATCAGAAAACAACAGTTTGGCGCCCTTATCGTGTGAAATACTTAGCGAGCGTATCGTGGTGTCAAGTTTCAATAAGTAACTCCGATAGTTTTTTCAAATCTGAGTATAATGGCCGGTAAGTTGTAAATACTTGAAGATATGTAATATATCAATGATGTATAATGTTTGTCAGCGTTTTCCAATTGATGTTTTTATTAATAATCATAAATATGAAGGTGGTCCTTGTAGGGACCACTAGGGCACTATAATTTTTTTTCAAATATATCTCTTTTGTATGACGGATGTCTGATTGCATCGATTTATTCTCAGACAATAAACAAAAAGTCAGGCAGTATCTAGATCAATATAGATGAACTTTCAATCAACTGGAGAATATGCCCAAATTGATTTATGAATCAGATCGGAAAAGTAAAAAATGGTGGCATAGAATTTTTTTTTTCTTTTTTATATGAGCATAGTGAATTCGTTCATAATATTCAAAGAAAGACTACCTGGGATGACTGTGAGTCTGAAGGATTTAAAAATTGCAGTTGCTGTAGGTTTGATAGGGGCAAATCCAGGATCCACTCCCAAAAGAGGTAGACCGCTCAGAGAGAATAAGACCAGTTCTTACAAAAAAAAAATGTGTTACCGGAAACTCGGTACGATAAAGTTGCATAATGCCTCACTTTACCACAAAACGACGATGCCACTTTTGCAGTACTGAAAGTGACCC
This sequence comes from Zygogramma bicolorata, assembly GCA_032362365.1. Lineage (NCBI taxonomy): Eukaryota > Metazoa > Arthropoda > Insecta > Coleoptera > Chrysomelidae > Zygogramma > Zygogramma bicolorata. The sequence goes on from JAVJAQ010000929.1 coordinate 99,487, forward strand.
AAAACGTACAACGTGGAGTTGTGCAACTTGTAAGGTGCCCTTGAGAAATTGTATTGCTTCATTCCACTCGAAAAATTAGGACCCATCTGGCCTGGTGGTACCTCAGATGGACCACCATTTTTTGTATACTTTCAATAAAAAAAATTTCAAAGTCATGTCGTTTTTCATCATTAGTGAGGTCTATTGAGTGCAATTTCAGCAAAAAACATTAAATTTTTCGATTTGAAATAAATCCGGGCTCAAAGGGTTAAAGAACAATTGCTGAGATTCCATCATATCGGCAAGTAGAAAGTCCAAAGTAAAATCTCCATCAAATTTATTTGCAAATATATTTGCTTTTTGTTGGGCAGTGGTGGCTCGTGATTCATTTTCTTTAGTTGAAGGGACATGAACTGAAAGTGAAATTTCTGCAAATACCAAAACGAACGAGAACCGTTTGGACATTTAACAAGTTTTTAACGACTTCTATGATTATGTGTTTCTTTGGCAGCTTCAGTTGTTGTGGCTGGTTTGGATGTGACAGCCTCAGAGCAGTTTTTATCGAACCGTGGTTTCTCCAACTAACTCCCAAATATAACGTTCACAATGGAAATCGAGACCAATAACTCCCATCCATTCTCAGATGTCCTAATAACAAAATCCAATCACTCTTCCACCCACATGGTCTACAGGAATCCAATACTCACAAACCGATAATTTGAATTAATGTCCATTTCAGTCCAAGGGAAAGAATGCATATAGTTATGACACTGGGCATCGGTATTTCAATCTACTGCTATGAAAGACAGCTGTTCGAAACAGCATATCGAAGTGATGGCTCAGACATTCTATGGACTGTTGAGAACTCAGGTCGTAGCTCACTTCCTAACAAAGGATCGGAAAACCGATCCACACAAGTATTGAAATTGTTCGTTTCCGTTAACCAGCTGACGAACGTCAACCCTCAGAAATCGAAACTTGTGCGAGCAATGGATCAACGAGGTCACGGTGGTCCGCTCTTCCGCTTGAAATTCGAATGTGCTAACCTCTACACTACCGAAAACCATAGTATACTTCCTTAGAAAGAGATTTGATCAAAGCTTTTCAATAGGTCGATATTTCATAACCCTTTTCCCGATGATATCATATTTTGTTTTCAATCAAATGATTATATTTTTCTGTTACAGGGTCCGAGTGGAATACTATGTCAATGAAAACACCTTCAAAGAACGACTGCATCTATATTTTGTCAAGAATCAAAGATCTAGTGAGTATTTCATTACACATGTTCATAGTGTGTTTTATGACTTTTGGTGATCATTCGGAAATGTATTTGAGAAATATTATTTTATTGAAACCTTCACACTAACTTAACTCATTTCCACTTTGGGATGTTGACCCTCTTATCACAAACGTTCAGTTCAGAATGGTTCGGATAAGGCGTGAAACCATTTAGGAAATTTTGATTATTTGCGATGGGTGATAAATCCTGGCATCAAGCAACCCTACAAGTCTCACATGGAGGATTTGGTATCTGATTATCGTCTTCTGTATCATTCTTTCCTATCTTCCTCACCAGCTATGTTTCCTATATAGCTATTTCCATTTCATCATCTTGTGTCTGAATCGATAGTTCCATAGTTGAAGCTGACAATTACAGAATGAAGAGAGTCAGAGCCAGATGCGAACCAGAAAGAAAAATGATGTCAATGTTCTTGGGATCCACCAACCTACCTTGGTACCATCATAGATGAGAATTCATACAAAGCCACTGTGGGTTTTTGTCAGAAAAGGAGCTCATAAACAGAGTTGCAGACGCGCTGGTTTTTTCCACGTCTGTCAATCTGGTAATGGTTATATCAAATTCCAGATACTTGTAGCACCGTCAATCTTTTATTTGAAACTCTACATGTGTGGATACACTGGCACCTTATCATATTCTTTCGACTCCTATCTCGAGTGGTTTGGCCGTACCCGATAACATGTAGACAAGCAGAATGAGATTTTGAATAGGGACTTTTGGTCCACATATAAAATATCATGAAAGAAATTGAGGATTGCACTACCAAAAACGCTGGAACAAAAGCATTCTTTCCTCTCAAATCAACCCAACAATTCAAAGAGGAAACGCATCATCTTTTTTACAAAATCCTCTAATTTGAAAGGCCTCATAAAAAATTGATATGTGTCCGATAAAATCGGTTGTCCATGGGGTGAAATATTTCAATAGTGAAAAGTTGATTTTAATATCACATATATTCCAGTGCGGACAAGATTATTAAAAAAAAAATGACTACCTGAGAACGCCCTCATGAAGAATAAAAATATTATCTTTTTTAGTTTCGAAGTGCTTCCATGAAAAATTTTTCAGAGATAGTCAAGACGCTATAGTTGTAAAATTCATCAGATTGAGATCGAGAGAGTTGAGACAGCTGTCCTCTCGAAAATTCGAATTGAAAGATCCACTTATTACTACTTCTCTCCGGACTTGAAGGCCGTCGTTCTTTGGAATTTCTTCCTGACGTTTCGCTAGCGCGAGTGGCCAGCTTCTTCAGAGGCTTACTCATCTCCGATGACTAAACGTTTCGATTTCTCAAGGCGTATTTATATTGATGCAGGTCTGGAGTGTTAATTACTTCTGTCGGGTTCGGGGAATAATCATCATTATTAGTTGCCGCACTACCTGCCGTGATTTTATGAGTTATTCTTGATTTCCTCAGAATGGGATTCCAAATCGCTTCTTCCTTTCTGTTAAAATTGTCAGCGTGTTTTTGGATCTCTATTGCCTCCCGTACCAGTCGGCTATGGTAACCCTGGTTGGGGGCAATCAGTTTTGCATTTTCGAACAGAATCCTGTGGTCACCCTCACTCAGTGCGTGTTCCGCCACCGCCGACTTGTCGGTTTCACGCTTCAAATTTGACACGTTACAAGATGTTTGCTTGAATGTTGTTGACCTCGTTACTTGCTGAGTCGTAATGGTTCGGATTTACATTGTCTATCACCAACTCTATTGTGTCTATATTTTATTTCTATGTTTGGATTCGACTGCTCCATTTGATTTATATTTCTTATGAGTTTCTTTACAACAGGTTTCAATAGAGTTGATAATTTTAACAATTCACGTTACAAAATGCTCATGATTTTATACGATACATGTTCGGATGTCTACATCGAGACGTTATTCAAGTCACGAAAAATTAAATATCAGTTTTGACAAAATATTACAATAAAAATGTAGGGACATCAAGAACGCTGAAGATTGTGGTCGATGGAGGATAGATAACTTTATAATAGTATTCAAAGATCTTCGATTCTTTTTGGTACCATTCCAAACTGCCAATTCAAGAACAACAGAAGCTGTTGTAAGTGGCGTGGCGTGTGTTTATGAAAAAGAAGGCACTAAACCATACGTCTGAGATGGTTTCCAGTTTCATTTCCAATTCATTGATTGGTGTTGAAATATTGTATCATCCCTCATACCGTTTCTCCGTACCGTTATTATAACATCATAATTCAGCCACAATGTATTACTAGTTATGAATGATCGAAAATATTTCTTGACCTATTTCTCTGAAGGATGTATCTCATCATTCTATTCTATTACCATTCTCCACATTATTTCAAAAATGCCCATCCAGGAAATAACATAATTCATTAGGTATTCCATTTATCATTTGAACCCATCAATTGAACAGAAGATTCATATTCTCCTTACCAGAGTATGCTTGCCGACGTAAAAATATTTAATCGATATTGAATAGTATAGTAGGTTTTGAATTAGTCATCGATTCTAATGAGACTTGAAACACGTAATGGCACTTATAGTCTATCCGAAGTCAATCCGATGAGTGGAATATCTACTAATGCCTCGAATTGGAAAAATTCACCAGTTAATACCATATAAAATCTCCCACATACAAATAATAGTTGTGAACTTCAATTATACCACACCGTCCATGCCATACAAAGAAACTGAATATTTAGTTTTTATGCCATTCAAATTGACTCTGGATAGGCTATATACAGGGTGTCCCTGGACTTCCTCTTTTCCTTTCGGGAATGTATAGATGGGGTGAAAATATCACCAGTACTTCATTTAACTTTTTTTCCTAAAATCCTTCGTTACCAAGTTACGGGCCCTCGAAATTACAAAATGAAAAATGTTTTTCTTTGATAACTTTTCAAGTGAATATTCAAAATCATCCAAATTTTGGTAATTGACTAAACAAATGAATTCCTTCGATGAGCTTTCATGCAGGAGTCAGTTTTTTTGCTACAAAGTCAGGAACGGACTACCCCCGATGGTCCACACCCCAAAACTTTGAAATGACAGATATTTTTCAATATTTTCCAACAAAATAAGGTTACTTGGACAATTTCATGAAAAAAAGTACTCGTGTGGAAAGTCGATCGGAGCAACGAGTCTTGATAAAAATGTAGTTTTACTCGACGACATCAAACCCGCTCGTCCACCATTATTTGAAATGAATAGGTAATTATCAAAGCAGAAGTAATAATGATAACGTTAATTCAACAACATTTATCCTGAGATGTCTACCATTATTCGAAAATATTAGTTTTTAAGGAAAATGGAAATGATAGGTAAAATGTTCATAACGAATTTTTATAATGCAAACACGTTTAACTAACGAAACTCAAGAGCCTCAAGAGCAAACAGAAATGAAAAATCCGCTACAGAAACTGCTCGATATGACCACCTTCACTCTCTATACATTTTCTTAGTCTGCGAAGACGCCCTCTCTGTACTTGAAATAGCATTCCAGGGTCTTTTCGTATGGCTTCACAATGTAATGTTATTCTATTCAACAATGCATCTCTTGTGTGAATATGTGTAGCGTTAACAAGGCTTTTTAGATGCCCCCACAGAAAGAAATCCAATGGATTTAAATCCGGAGAGCGCGATGGCCACGAATATGGCCCACCTCTACCAATCCATCTATTGTGGAAAATATGGTTCAGATGGTCACGCACAATCAAACTAAAATGAGGAGGAGCGCCATCATGCATAAACCACATATCTCTTCGGGTTTGCAATGGAACATGTTCCAAAAGTCCATTCAGATCGTTCTGAATGAACTCCAAATAACGTTCTCCATTCAATCGGTCCTGTAGAACGAATGGTCCTATAAGATGGTTTCCTATGATACCAGCCCAAACATTCACGTTGAATTTCCGTTGGTGTTTGGTTTGCAATATCCCATGGGGATTTTCTTCGGCCCATATATGGAGATTATGAGAGTTGATAACTCCATCTCTACTGAAACCTGCTTCATCAGTGAATAAAACTCGATTAATAAAAGTCATATCCTCTCTTTGCCTATCCATGAACCAATTGGCATATTCCAGTCGTGCTGGAAAATCTTGAGGTGTCATGGCATGTACCTTCTGGATGTGAAATGGGTGGAGCAGTTGTTCCCTAATTATTCTATGAATAGTGGACTTGGATGTATGGAACTGTTCTGATAGATTTCTGATGCTCATTGAAGGATCATCAGCGACGGCTTCCAAAATATTTTCCTCCAATACAACGGTACGTACAGTCCTAGGAGCGCCCTCACCACCTCGTTTTGGCAAAACTGTACCTACAATAATATCGAAATTGAACAACGTGTTCAAATTAATTATCAATCATTACATACCTGTCCCCCTCAAGCTGCGATCGACACGCTCGAATGTTTCTCTTGACGGTACCGTTCGACTGGGAAAATGCTCGGAATACAGACGACGAGCTTCTGCAGCATTACAAAATGCTCGTCCATAAAATACATGCATATCTGCATATTCATTGAATGTAAACTGTTCGGCCATATCAAAAAAATTAGAAATATCCTATAGAATATTGACAATACAATGATAGTCATATGACAACGCACCACTCAACAAAACAAAATCGCATTCCAGTTTCTCATTTCTTATCAAAACTTTCTAAAAGTTTTTTTTTGTCAACATCTGTGAAAGAAATTGAACATAATTATTCCCTGGATATTTTTCACCTGATCATGTGCAGCCGTTTTTGTAGTTCATTTGTTTGCTTTTTATTAGTATAGGTAAATATTTTTTCCGATGTGCGTTTTTTCAGCTAAATTTAGATTCGTGTTAAAGAATTTCTCCCATAAAATTATAATTATCAGTGAAACTCCTCAACAGTTTAGCTGTGGAGAAGAATTTGAAACGTTCAGATGTTGAGTTTCATGAGATTCAGATAACTGATCAACACGAAACGTGATTAGTCCACACGTATACATACAAAATATGGAATGAATTCGATATTTCATAGTAGAGTAGCTAGTTAATTTGAAAACACCACGAATCTACAGAACTTGATATTTCTTTTGAAAAAATATCTGCTTTCACAATTGTGACTTAAACTTCCATATAGGTACTGTACTTTTTGTTTACGACTTCATTTTAGCATACTTTGTATTATTCCTGTTTTAAATGTTGTTGAATTAACGTTATCATTATTATTTCTGCTTTGATAATTATTCATTTCAAATAATGGTGGACGAGCGGGTTTGATGTCGTCGAGTAAAACTACATTTTTATCAAGACTCGTTGCTCCGATCGACTTTCCACACGAGTACTTTTATTCATAAAATTGTCCAAGTAACCTTATTTTGTTGAGAAATATTGAAAAATATCTAGCATTTCAAAGTTTTGGGGTGTGGACCATCGGGGGTAGTCCGTTCCTGACTTTGTAGCAAAACAACTGACTCCTGCATGAAAGCTCATCGAAGGAATTCATTTGTTAAGTCAATTACCAAAATTTGGATGATTTTGAATATTCACTTAAAAATTTATCAAAGAAAAACATTTTTCATTTTGTAACTTCTCGGGCCCGTAACTTGGTTACGAAGACTTTTAGGAAAAAAAAGTTATATGAAGTACTGGTGATATTTTGACCCCATCTATACATTCCCGAGAGGAAAAGAGGAAAAGTCCAGGGACACCCTGAATACCCTTGAGTTCCAATTTCGGTGTAGACGACAGTTCTATCAATCCTTCGAAAATTCTCAAACAATTTCTTTGATGAACGCCACTCGTCTTTTTCTATCTGAATTTTCTGATTTATATTCAGATCTCATGGCAAGAGTAAGAGAGATAATTTTTCTATTTTGAGAATGGTTGAGTAGACAAAATAATCTACAAGGAAAGTCAAATCAAGTGTGCGGTAACCGGTTAATACGTGAATCATAATTACAGATCATACATACACCTCTCTGAATAACCTGGATTGCAGTCACAGTTCGATTCTGCTTCGACGTACAAGACTAACCCTTGAGTTCTAAGGATAAATAATATATAATCCGAGACTTCAGGGATATAATGAAACTTTTTTCCAGGAAACTCATTTATACTGAAACCAATGTAACGACACCATTTTTCCATTTGAAGGGTAACAAATTTGACATTTGCAATAAAAATATAATTCATCAGGCTGATATTTTCAACAATGAAACAATTACAAATCACTCCCGATTTGACCAAAATTCGAACCGAGGCTAAAATTGTGATCCTGAATATTTTTCTAGGCTCACCGATAGAATATAGAGTTAATTCGCTTTGTAAAAACAAAAAGCGAGGTTCGTTCGATTTTCGATAACACAAGAAAACAGACGTTGAACTTCAATAAAATCAACAATTATTAAATTCGCTTGAAGAGCTCAGATCGTACTGAATGGGAAGAAGGCGCTCAGGAAGTGGAAGTGAATTGAGGTCTCTAAGCGTGGCTCACGATTAATAGAAAAAAAAACAACCTGTGTCGCATGTGAATAAAGGGGCGAAATTATTCAACCCGTTTCTGAAATATGACACAAATTGGGGAAGTACCTAAGTGTTTCACCCCAGAGACTTTTCAGCTTGCCATGACGATGGGCTGAAAGTCTCTTTTGAATATTTCTGTAATGATGATTCATTCCTGTGACGTTAAGATATAATATTCAGTGACAGAACAGCTTCCGTTTGCTTCTTTTGGAATTAATAAAAGGGTTGTGGGAAAGGACAAAAAGTGTTTGCTACCTACTTTGTGAGAACATAAGCCTCCTAATTTTCTTCGATTCCGTTATAACCTTCTCATTTAATCATCTTGTGCCGGTTGACTTAGTAAATGTTCACAGTTTCAGGCCATCTAAGACATACCAAAGAATCTTCATTGTTGTTTGTCTATCTGATGAACTGAAGATACCCGGGTCGCGAATGCCAATAAATTTCATTCCCATTGCTGAAATAATTGACAGATTATGAGCAACGATATGTTCATCATCGAATAGCTATTTGCAATTTGGTGATCCCTAAGTGCCTATAAATTTCATTGTCAGTTTTCATTGGTTGATATCGCTCATTAAACATCAGTGCACACAAGGTTTTATGTTTGGTTGTGATATGCGAAAGATATGGTGAATAATTCAAAGAATATGAAAACGTAATGGATTTCTGATTTGATAGAATGGAAATGTAAATGAAGTACAGGCACAAAGGCATAGATGGTTATATCTTGCTACATTTGTAGTGGAGTGGGAGCTTTTTCTTGAGAATGAAATCTACACCCTTACTATAAAAGTACACCCATATTCTCATAACCCGTTTTTGGTTTTCCTATATCCATAGTAATACCCGAGGTAATGCCGCACAATTTTTTAGAATCCTCTGAAGAGATAGGAAGAAATAATATTATTGTGTTCATATCGTAGTTATTATTTATCGGGTGTAGAAAATCAGCATATGCAACTCTCATGTAATGGTTATTGAAACACTTGCATAAACTGTACGGAATTCGCCTTCGACTCGATTCGTATTCCGGTTAATGCTCGTGTGTCAGTAAGTATCATTACATGATCGTTGCATAATATACTATTCGCACGAGTTGCATACAATATTCTTCAATTGTACAAATAAAAACCAATACTTTTCCAATGAGGAGGGATATCAAAAATTGAAAATACGAAAATGATATTGTACAAATTTTCAAACTAATTTCAGGTTCTCTTGTTTGCAGTTGAGTTTGTAATTCCAAATAATGTTGCATCGTAAAAACTGATGAAAGTTCCTCAATACCGACAAACCAACGGATAAATTCCCAGAATAACAACTTCGCATACTCAACCATCCGTGAAATCCTTCACTATATATATATATATATATATATATATATATATATATATATATATATATATATATATATATATATATATATATATATATATATATATATGTATATACATATATATGATATTGAGATATTCTCATTCATTATAACCCATTGAAAAATCAAGGTTATCACTCAACCTCTGTGATCTAGCAAATGTAATCATGACATTATCCAATAAAAATATTTGGTTTCTAAGAATGATAAAAGTAATTTTCAACTCAGAATTAGAAAAGGCCAGCAAGTGTGGTATATTTGAAATGACCCAATATTAAACTAACTGGAATTTGATTCCATTCAAGTTAACATATATGAGCAAAGTGTAAATAAAATTTCAATAGTAACTTGATCTTGTGATAATTTAACCCTTAACCAATGGTATTTTTCAAATATTCAAGGACAATTGCTCTCGAAAAATATAAGAATTTTTCACCAGACTAAATTCCATTTTGTTTGTTTCAGGTCTTAGGATACGAATAGCAAATCTATTTTTCAAATTGCTCACATGCATCCTGTATATAATTCGTGTGGTCACGGATGTGGATCCTTTGAACGCAAGATGGTGAGTTTTCTCTGGTTTGATTATAATAAAAGGTGAAGTTCATACATATTTACCATCGCCTTTGTTGAATTCCAGCTGCGAATATATAATCATATCATAAGTTCAAAAGCAAGCATTATATTTGTCTTATTACTTATGCGGCTTTCAGGGGAATACTAGCTTTTTTGTAAATTAATAATGAATCTATACTCTTTCTATCAAAACACTCAGTAATTACTTACATTTCATTTTCTCATTCATCATCACCACAAAATGTTTTTTCCGGTTACTAGCTGACGATCTTGAATACTCATCCTCCTCCTCATCTTTCAACGTATAAATTCCAGCACGGTGGCCCGACGGGGAATTAAACCCTGGTCTTCCGCTTGATAGACGGATTGAAAATCCCAACGGAAGGCCGACCGATGATACTACTAATTTCGAGGCAGATTCTGGAAGTATACACATAAATAATCTATATTATATTTGAAACCTTCATAAAGAAGTCTATAATGTTTTCATTTGATGAGTAACAAGTGCTATGCGATTGAAACCATAATCATTGCATTTTTTAAATAAGAATCTATTACGTAGGCAGTAATCATGGTATTCATCACAAACTTGTGATTATTGAACAGGTGCTATAGTCATTCGATCCCATAATCTATTCGGAATATTCAAGAACCATTAGTGATTTCCAATAAAGTCCTGTCTCAGGTTAATTGAACACCTCTTTGCCCAAATAACTGTGGGCCCGGCTATCCATTGCTCGCATGAGCTTCTGAGGAATTTTTTAACAACCTGAGAAATTCGTCAAAAAACCGACCAGGTAAGGCTCGTCGTGCTATGGTTGTATTGTATGGGATATTTTTGTATTTGGAGAATATGTTGTCTCAAAGGGTTTAGTGGTAGAACAACAGCGTAGAACTTTCTGCTGCCGAATTGAACATCGCCCTTTATTTTCTAAAATATATTTCGAAAGATTATTTTTATTTAAATGTACTGGAAGAGGAAATACTAAAGACGTCAATTATAATTATTAATATTATCGTCTAAACGAGCCTTGTCAGGTCCGTACATCCCTCTGCTCCGGCCCAGTGGGCTAACGCGCTAGTAGAATTAACCAATGACCACTTCCCGCACCGAGGGGTGAGTGATCACTGGCTCCGAGAATCGTGAGTATTGAGCAGACACAACGAACCCAGAATAACGGCCTCATGCATACGGCCGGCCTAGATCTCTGCCGAATTCCGGCAGACCGGTATGGTCTTGAGCCTGAGGGTGGAGAATAAAAAGTTCCAAAAAATTCGACACCTTTCATTTTCCCCTGGAGCAAAAGGCAGTAGACAGGACACCGTCTATTTCATACGAGTGCGGAAGAGAATAAAAAACATTCGTAAAACCGCGTTATGGCGATGGATCGATTGATAGATAGATATAGGCCGAGACCGCATGAACTGCACAAGATGACAGCAAATGTATCAAAGCCTCGGGCGTCAGCCGGCAGGCCCTGCATCTAGTATCAGAGACCTCTATACCCATCACTCGACTCCAGGACCTGAGAAAAGCAAATGTCAGCTTGACAGACAAGCTGTGGTCCTCGATTCTCTCGAAGAATACTCCATGCAGCTGCAGCATTTATTGAGCATTCTTTCAGTTCTCCCTATATTTGTCACGGAAAGCGTTATTTACCGAGTTTACTTCTTGGGTGTGGCGTTGTTCATCACCGGCATTCAAATGATGTAGAATGCTTCCGTCTACGATTTGGGCATCCTAAGCGAAATTCTCGCATCGTCCTCTTTTGAGATGAACCAGTGCACAATTGTCAATCCCGAATTTCATTCCGACAGCATGCGTGAACTCCTGCACTACCCTGAGGAATTGCTGTAAGTCCCTTTCTCCAGAGGCATGAAGCTTGAGGTCATCCGCATAAAAACGATCTCCAGGGAGCCGCAGTTATATTCAGTTCATCTTCTTATGATGACCAGCTCTGTTCGGACCCTGCTTTCATCCGATGTTATGGTGAAGCGAGTCCTCCAAAGCGTTGTTCGATGCATCCCATTATTTGATCGGGTACCGCAAGGCATTCAGGTGATGTTGTATCGAATGCCTTGCGATAGTCGATTCAGGCCATATAAAAATTCTGCTTATACTGCATGGAGTCCTGCGTGATGCATCTATCGATCAGCAAGTTCTCCTTACAGCCTGCGGAACCCATGATAATGGCAATTGAAAGCTCTGCGGCTCATATTAGCAGTGATTATGTAAAAAACAAACTGCTGCAAGATACAAGGTGGAAGAATGAACAACAAAATTCTCGAAAATCCCTTTTCATCAGCAAATATAAAAAAAATATCAGTGTTGGGAGTCCAAAATGTTGTAGTTGTAGTGAATCTGGCCATCTATGACCTGCATGCCCCAAGGAGCTGCTTTGAGCTGGTAGTTAGTTCATCGACAAAGTTTGGCTCAAGGATAATTAAATGAATCGTCGGAAAATCCAAACAAAGGGAGGAGAAATTAAAAGAGAAAAAGTGTTATTCCGGCTCCTAATTATTGTGGAACAAAAGTCAGCTTGGCAAAATTCGCAGAAGAATCGCAGCTTTTCAAGGGATTTTGTGGCATTTTGATACGACCTGTTTTTCCTCATTGTTTATTAGTTTGAATAACGTTGTTTTTTTGACGCCAATTTTGAAGGTATCACATTGCAAAAATTGATTCTCCAAAAATGGTAGTTTATAGTTCAAGTCTTTGACTATACAAAACCGTTTCGTTCATCGCTCTACGATCATCCATAGGGCAAGATATAACAATTTAGTGGGCCACTTTTTTTAGTAACGAATCAGATTGTTGCTAACTATTTTTCATCCAAATTGGAACTGTAATTTGTACTACCAAATTGACAGTTGCAACACCCAAATGCATTTTAACATTCTATAATAAAATAATGTAAAAAACGCCTTTTTTTTATTTCCCAGCGCAATAGGTTAGCAACAAATTAGAATATCGACATCGGGCCAACGCTAATCGATAGATTTTTCAACAACTTTCAATTAAACTTTTTTTCGATCCGACCAATAATTTTCATTATATAAGCAAAAAAACGAATAAAATTATGATTTCCGTCATTCAACCGCTTATTGTAGCTAAACGCACGGACATAATCTGGCGCAAACTTTACCACAGCTCCTTTTTGGGTAGGCGAAAATCGTCATTTTGGGCTCTTGAACAGTTTATTCAACCTTGAACGGCCTGATGTCTGTGTCTTCTTGGAATGATGCCAAATATATGTTAACAGTCATTGATGATTCCACACGAAAAATATTTGTCTTTTTCATAAAATCGAAAGATGAAGTTGTATCGACATTCGAAGTTTTTCAGCTCATGGTAAAAAACCGAACTAGTGAAAAAATGAAGAGATTGAAAACAGATAATATTGGAGAATTTTTCAATCATTCGTTCATCAGTTATTTGAAATCCTGAGGCATCGTACATCAAATAACAATTCCCCACAATCCACAACAAAATGGGTTCGCAGAAAGAACCAACCGTACCATTAATGGATAAAGTTAGGTGTATGATATTGCGGGCTAACTGCGATAAGCGGATCTGGACAGAGGCTGCAAATGCCGCAGAATAGTGTATAAAAGTAGATCTCCACCTAAGGCAGTACCCAAAATGACTCCAGAAGAAAAATGGACGGGTGAGAAAGTGGATCTCAGTCATCTGTTTTTGGCTGCATAGCTCACAATCACGTACCAGATCAAAAACGTAAAAAGCTTGATAAAATGCAAGCAAATGTTTTTTGTTGGCTACTGTGAAGAAAGTTTGGAATATAGGCTTCTTAATCCTGAAAATCCGAGGGACATAACAAGCGCTTTTTTATAGACAAAATTCTCTAAAATGCCACCTGATATCCGATCAGAAGGTAATGAAGATGAAAATCATGGAATTCTCCGATCAAAAGCAATTCTCAATGATTGCGGATCGCAATTTATACCTAAAGAAAATTGCATCATTCCTGAGGTTTCAATTTCCAATGTTGAAGTGGAAGAAGATGAAGAAGTAGTCACAGAAGAATCAATTCGGGAACTAGTATCTGAAATGATGATGATATCCTGAAAGAAGAAGTTCTCTCAAGATATACCCGGCCTTTTTTTTTATATAATACAATTAGTTTCGAGGATAATTTTCATGAACCAAAGAATTTCCAAGAGGCTGCATCTGGTGTAGATCGCAAGTACAGGTACAACCTGAAGATGTACCATTTTAATAGTTGTACAGCGTTCTTGAATGGAGAATTGATGGAAGATATATATATATATATATATATATATATATATATATATATATATATATATATATATATATATATATATATATATATATATTTATATATCAATCTAAAGGCTTTTTCATTGGAGGCCAGAAAAATTGTATATGTTCACTTCGTGAAGCAATATTTGGTCTGAAACAAGCTTCCAGGGCTTGGATTTCGAAAGTGACAAATGTTCTCAGTGATTTTGGTTTTTGCTAACTCTCTCCAAGTTTATAGTTCCAGATATTCCCATTGTTGCCTTATATATTTTGGAAACTAAATTCAAAATCGAAGATTTGGGAGACGCAAAAGAGGAACTGGGAATTCGAATACGAACAATTGACACTGAAATCCTTATAGATCGAGAAAGATATATATTCGAGAGATTTTGGAAACTTGTAATGGAAGATGCCCAGAACATTTAAACTCCTATGGAGGCTCACTTCAAACTTAAATGTTCTCCAAACGAAGAGGATGAAAATCTTTCAGATATTCCATACAAAAACCTCATAGGATGTTTGATGTATCTGACTCGCTCACTTCATTGAAACATCCAGAAGGGTTGGAGACTTATCTCTCTTCTATAGATATTTTCGCGGTTGGTGCTCTTCTGAATTAATATCAATAGTTCCACCCTTGGCAATATCTACACGGATGACTCGACGAGTACAGAATTCGCACCCTTTGTTGTGAACTTGAAGACCTGTCGAACATCTCTTGCCCAGAGATCTTTTTTCAATGGAGCAGCTGAGCTTCGAGGCTTACAAACTACAAAAATCCAAAGTGAATGTTAATTCGTACCTCCTGTCCCTTGATTCACGCGTTTTTTTCCGAACATCACAGGGCTTTCCTTTCGTGTGAATCTGTATATAAAAAAAATGCCGATGATGACATGACTAGCAATGAGTTGGATCGCAAATCCTATACAGGATATATTTTCAAATTTGCTGATGGAGCAATTAGTTGGGAGAGCAAAAAACAATCAACTACAAAATCAATAACATATTTTCGAAAAAAAAAGGATTGAGATTGATATATTTCTTCAACCAGCAGACCTTTCCCTAAAAGCGTCAACCCTCAGAAATCGTAACCTTTGCGAGCAGTGTATGAATGAGGCATCATTCATCTGATTTCGTTCCACAGGCGGATGTGTCTACCACAGCCCTTATAAGAAACACTGTTACCAGTTGTTACAGTTGTTATTTCAGAAAGTGACCATAGTTACGAAGGGTGAAGCATAGTACCCCTGGACAGGATAGATCTCTGCAACTTCCATTACAAATCTCATTGAAGAATAAAATTTTCGAGAGCACCAATCGATTATAGGTAATAAATTATAATGATAACCAAATTCAATACCGATTGGTTCGTTGAAAGGTCACCAGCATGTCAGTTTTGAATGGGGAAAAAGTGTCCATGAAAAAATACAAATCATCAAAGAAAGAGTCCTTTGGAATGATATTGAAATAAGTAAAAGGGTAAGTGATTGATATACAATTTTATCTCATATCGCAGTTACATGAATGCGATCGTTAGATCGTTAGACACTCGATTTAAAACTTCATGGTACCGGGCGAATATTATTCAGATTCGAATGAAGTTTCGAGATAAACGTGGTAAAACATATGTTTCATTTCATGTACCATCCCCAGTTGTACTCGTAATTTTTTTGCGTATTATTATTGATCTATGTAGAAATTAGCAAATATAAGGTAAGGAGTTTCTTCACTAATGAACTCACTACCAGAAATTCTAGATATATATTTGAAAAATTTCAATACAGTCAACTAACAGAGAGCTATATCCATTTCGGCCACTTTCTGACGAGAAGGTTATCGACTATCTCAGCAGTACGCTACAATATTGAAAACTTTCATAGCCATCATTTGTATGAATCGAAAACTTCAAGACACCAGAAGTTTCAGTTGTAGGGTAGATTCCAGATAATATGCCACAGTGTTATGATAGCGATGAAACTTAAAACGTGATCCAGGAGACATAGGCAGAAAAAATAATCGATATTTGTTCAACCAGCTACCATTCTCATACCATCGTCGACGCTAGGGAAGACAAAAGCTAGTTCATTAACCTGTTTGGAAACCGAGGGGCTAAGTTAGAAATTATAAATCGGAAATAGAATAATATTTTGGAGAATTTCCTCTTCATTGGAACTCGATAGATTTTAATGTATCTGCGTAGTTACCAAGTGCTTAGTTAGGAAGGAAGAGCCCAGATGAAAATTCAGTCGCCCAAGGATTGGTCGTATTGAGAGAACATGTAAAGAATAAAGAAACCCAAATAGGGGTGCATGTGAATCATGTGACATACAATGGAGGAAAGATATTGAACTGGAAGGGGAAAAATATGCTTTTTAACACCCTTTGAAAAATTACTAGCATATATCCCCCTAACTTTTCGCTTGGGGAGGGCAATAGATATTTATTGAAGATAATGAATCGTTCCTTCAATCACATGGAGTGCACCGGAGATGAACTCGTTCAAATATATAATTTCGAATAAAACTGGAAAAAGCACTGAAGGTGGAATTGAGAACTGCCAAAAACCGTTCAACGACCTTGAGTCCATGAAGAAAACAAATATCACGTTGAATGGACAAATGTTGTATCGTTCACCAACTACTGATGGAAAATCACCAACATTATTGATTTCGAAATAGTGTAGTAACATATTAGTAAACATTCGTTCTCTGAACGTACACATTGTTGCTAGACAGATACCTGCCGCAGCGTGGCAACAGCGCATACGCTCACGAATCGACATTTAATCTTCTGGCCCTTCACGGCTCACATCCAACTCTGAATGCCGACAAGATAGTTTGCTCTAAAACAGTTCTCGTTTCAAAGGTACAGAATTCGTACCGATGCGATGGTATTTCTGTACGTTATCCTCCTGCCTCAAAGAAGTCAGTACTGGCTATTTATGCACATTTATACATATTATGGTTATCCATAGTCGAATACAGCTACTGTTCAATTAATATCGCCCAGTTCAAAAGATCATCTCTGAGTTTTCTTGAAAATTTCCGCGGGGACTTACTTATTTCATTGCAATTGATATTCCATTTTTCTGAAGAACATCAAATGATAGTCGATTGTAAATACACACCCAATAAAATTAATAGCATCACGCTCAGTTTTCAAGTATTTCAGATTTTCCGATGATGAATAAAACATACAGAAACGTTTTTCAAACACTGAATAATGGTCAATAAGATATAATTCTTGATATGGATTCATGAATATATCTCGAACTTACATCTTCATACATTGACTCGAAGAAATCTTAGATTTGGAGTCCGAAAACATATTTTTCCGTAAACCAGCTCACAACCCCCTACTTAGGTCATCCTACAAACGTCGAAACTTGTGAGACCACTGGAATAACAGGACCCCACCTATAAACATTTGAATCTCACCACGGTGGTTCGGCGGCTATTAATGAAACCCCGGTCTCTCGCAGATACCTAGACTTGCTGTCCACCTGTCTCATCTTCAGCTCATCCTGTGGGAATCTTAGTTGGAGTAAAATAACGGCTCAATACTATAACATTTATTTATGTTTCATTACGTGGTAACAGTCTGCTCAGATTCGATCTCGATTATCAAGTCGATAATCTGATCGCCGTATCCACAAAACTTGAGTCAGCTCCAAACCTGACTTGAACCATGAGATTCTTAGGGATATAACACCGATGGGTGTCTCAGCCTGTTCACTCATCAGGCAAAACCGACTAGACATAAATCTTCATACGCTTGACTCGTATGGATACTGATGGGATATTATTGAATACATCATTTCCATTCTACTTGGGTATATTTCCATCCGACAGGAGTGTGTTTCATAAAAGTACAAGTACTGCACCCACAGGAGAAACATTATATTCAATAGTCGTTCTCTTGCAAGTCTTGTTGTTTTATAAAACAGGCCCCAGATCAATGAAAGTTAATATTCAGAATCGAATTGAAATAAAAACTTTCATTTTCAGTTACTCCTGCTCTATAGGGAACAAAACCGAATTTATGATATCAGCAAACCTCACCGAAGAAAAATTCCAAGAAAATCCAATCATCAACTGGGACGCCATTCTTTGGGTGAACCGCCCCCTCGAACTCTGGATGGTACAAGTCATATTAGCCATGATAAGCCTTACAGAGGCACTACTTCTTGCCTATCTGGGATATAAGGTGAGTAATGAATTGAAAATCAATCAATCCCATTTTGAATTCGTTTCAATATTTTTATTCACATTCTCGTCTCGACTTTTACTGTTCACATACCTAATCGATCTCAATTTTTGCTAGCATTATACTAACAGTAAGCAATTCAATAATGACTACTGATAGTTAATATGTTCCAACGTTATGAGATTCTATACTCAATAGTATAGTTCATCAAGAAGTGATGGAAGTGAACCATCATCAAATTCATCAACTGGACCTAAAACAAAATCGTATGGCACAACGTTCAACAACACTACAATACCAGGTTGTATCTATATCACTTTCACAGTCGAACTGTTCACTGTAAGGTTTTCACCATTTCAGTTAAAATCAACAAAGAACTGGAGAAGTGATGGAGATAATTTCAGTTTGACTACCAAAGCAACTAGCTATACGAAATGTGTTTTCTGTTAGTATCTACGATCTGAAAGTCAAGTCAACTCAAATTGCAACAGATCGGGTATTAGTTCATCATCTTCCCTGAATACCAACAACCTACACAGAATATGCACATTCGTTCGGAAAAATGACTGGATAACAACCCATATTCCAATGGATCTGATCAGATTGATGGAAATCATTCATAAATAATGTTAGTGGTAATGACAAAATTATTTCTGACCGAACCGAAATTCTGAAGGAAACCATTTACAGCTCTTCATCCCCAGTCGAATGGAATGCTCGAGAGACACGAGCGAACCATCAACAATTACCTGTCAACGTCGTGTTAGAAAACCCAAATTAGGACAAGCTGATATATCTAATACTGTTAGCGTACCCAAGTTCTCAACATGAAGCTACAGAGTATAAAACCTCCATGTTGTAACTTCTCATCGATTTGATGTTTGGCAGACCTGGGGTTGATGACACCTAGAAATGAAAAGGAAATAATTTTTCCAACGAACAGATATCATAAGGGCTCAAACCTTTTTTCTTTTTATTTCTAGGGAGAAAAAAAAAAAAAAAAAAAATGGATTCAAGATGAAAATGAAGGAACTAGTGACCTTCCGATATGAAATTATTTGATGACTGTTGTTCAGGGCGAACATATTCGGGAAAAAACACGACCAACAATTTTGCGAAACAATGAAACCCTTTCTCTACGCCTATGACTTTCTACGCCTATGCTAATCTGTTTTGAAGAAGACCACTCCCATCGATCGTCATCGCGATTCATCGAGAGTGTTCGAAAAAGAAACCAATCGCATTTGTTCCCACACGGAGAGAACCACCACGAAGTTTCCAGAAACGTCAATACCCGTCATGGCTGGTTCGAATTCGGAAAGTTCCAGAATCATGGAACTATAAATAGGGGACGGGGAGCAGTACTGAGTTAGTTACAGATAAACTTTAATACGTTTTAAATGTGAATGCCCCAATATAAATATTTTCGTCAAAATGTGCGTTTGTTTTTGTTTCCACTTGTCGTGGAAATTTTGCGGTGTGACAAATTTCTCGCTAGTGCCAGGTCGAATGTCAGTACAATTTATATAAAGCAAACATGCAGCGCGCGGAATTTTAAGACTCAGTTGCACTGGTTCGTCCCCTTTAGAATAAGTGTTGTTATGTCTGTATAAAAATGTTTTTTTCTACAAATCATTCCATCAAATTACATTTACTTGCACTCACAACTATCAGACTCAATAGTTTTCACTTTTTGGCTCAGTCAATATCCGTTTACTTCTCAACGTCCCTGTTCATTACTTCATCCACACCCTATATATGCCATATGCTACATACTGATGTGTTCCGTTGGAGTATATGAGTGGATTTCGAACGAGAGTGAAAAAAACCGTGACCGATAACTGAAAAATAGATTTTTCGTGTGTGCTACCTACGATACGGAAGCAGAAACAAAATTCATGTGGAATACATCCTTTCATGCCTTTGACGAGTTATTTGAAACTGAATATATTATTGTATATTACGCTACGTAATTTACTACAATGAAACTATCGCAAAGGTTCCAGATATTTCGATGTCTGTTCGATAACGGCGAATTCCAGAATCATCAACCTTTATATAGCGGTAGGAAGAGCAGTACTGAGTTAGTGAATTAGTCTATTACAGAGAGTGATCAAGTGAATGAAAAGGCGAAGAAGTAATAGTGATTCGAGTGATTTACTGAGTTGTAAATTAGCTTTTTAGTGATTTGTTGAGTTTAATGCAATGGAGTTGTTGGATTTTGCCGTACCAAGTGTCACTTATTGTTTATTCAACGGAGGCGATCCATCTCACCTCTCAATTGTCACTTATTTTTGAACCCAGAGTAAAATCGTAACAGTTGGTGTTAGAAGTGTCAGAAAAGCAGGATAAGTGACTGATGAGACCCAGACGTTTCATGTTTAATAGAGGAGGACCAAATACGACGACATGGGGGATTTTGCGAAAATGTTGGACGCCATGGAGTTGCGGCAAGGACGATTAGGCCTGAAAGATAAAGAAGCGTTGGAGGCCATGAAGTTGCGGCTGCAACAACAACGCCGGAAAAAAAGGAGTGGAAGAACAACGACACCAGTAAAGAAATGAAAGCTGAAAAGAAATGTCGATGCCTGTTCGGATACGGAAAATTTCATAATCTTGGACCTATATATATATCGTTTAAAAGTATATTCACACGGTAAACTTCGCTGCAGCAAAAAGGTGTAATTTAAGTGGTTCCAAAGTGGAAACTTAACGAAAATTTTATATCATCATATTCATAATCGTACAGAGATGTCATCTGTGGATGAAGCGTACAAAAATACAGTGTTGAAAATTGATTTATTACAAATTATTGCTGGAATTATGTTTTTCGAACGAACTAACGACTTTTAAAAAAATACGAAGTTTATTAAAAATACATACAACTGATTTCAACCGAGATCAGGCTAAGACTGATTTCGTGTTTTACAATGAGAAATGATGTTCGCTTGTCTTGTAATGTGATATCCGCTAGTATCAGCAAAGTCCGCCGGCTTCTGTCGATCCAGCAGAAATGGCCTCACGTAACTTCTTCCTATCTCCTTTTCTTGCATCTCGACTCTTGGGTCCTCTCTGTTTTTTCGGCTGCAACGTGGTTTAATCATTCGTGAAAGCTTTTGGTTCCCTTTCAAGAATAACCAAATGAAGAGAATGGCTATTATGGCAGAAAGAATACTGAAAACAGCTGTCGTATGTTGTGGCTGATGATTGATTCGTAAGGGCATCAGTTGTTTAGCTGTTTCACTTATTTGGCGTACTTTTTCCAGGCTCAGGTTTTGAAACTTGGGAGTTTCATATGCGACCCACGCTTGGAGTTTCTCCATTTCCAATTTTGGGAGGGAAAGGGGTTTTCCTTGTTGAATCCTTAAGCTGTTAGTGAACTGCTTGTTATTCACTTGGATTTCGCAGGATTTTGGTATTTTGATAAGCGTGGGTGATAGAATCGCCAAATATCGATTGGTTTTACATTTTGCGTAAACTTTTTCCCCTTCATTCGGAATGATGATTACTTCATCTTGTGTCACTCGTTCGGTGATCGCTTCTTCGATTCGAATTTGGATAGTATCGCAGTTGTTGGTGGAATTTCCCTCGATCAGTCGTAAAGTACAGTTATCCTGTGCAGTAGTAGGTGTTTTCCAACACTGGACAAGCCTCTTCTTGTAATTGGGTTTTCGAAGTTGTTCGTGCCAAGTATCGGTATTTGGGAATGAAAATTTGGTTATTTTGGATTATGGGATATAGGTGGTAGAAGTTCAGGATTTCCGTTCGAATTATTGGAACATGTATAGCAAAAATTAGTTTGGTATTAGAAAACTTTACTTGAGTTCCTAGGAATTGGTAGTAGGTCAAAATATTTTGAAAATTTGGATTACTGTCATAAGTATACAGATTCTTCAAATAATTTATCATTTCAAAAAGTTCGCTACTGGATATTATTGAATTATGCAAGGTATTGAGTTTGGCGAACGTTATAGCATCTTCTAGATTGTCAATAAAAATAATTATATTTTGACAATCTAGGTTTATTTGTGAGAGAATGCTTTGAAAACCCACGTAGCTATCTAGATCTCTTATAGTTTTTTGTACTGAATCTTGGAATGTCTTCAAACCAAACTCAAGTTTTTCCTGATTACTAGTTAGGGTAGCAATTGTTTTGTTGTAATTTTCAATGAGTTGTTTTGACAAAGAACTTTGCGAATTGAGTTCTCGAACTATATCTTTTTGATTTTGTTCGGATTCATTGAGTGCATGATCGTACCGTTTCTCGTCGTCTGCATCTAATGTGCCAAAAATCCATTTACTTACTTTTCCTACTCCGTTTATGAGACCTCTTCTAGATCTTGTATGAGGTTGAATATTATTTATTTTCTGTTGAGTCGTTCCTATTAGATATTCTGTTCTTGATAACATGTGAGATGCTAGGCCATGATATGAGATTGGATATCTTTTCTTTGTTAAAATTAGTTTTTATTAGAGTGAAGTATAGTGATCCAATTAAGTTCTAACTGGCCGAATGGGTAACTACCCAAGGCCATTAAAAAAAATAAAAAATATTAGAGTGAAGGAATCTTTCAGACTGGTTAGTTGTATGATGATTTGTTTTAGGTCTAAGTAATGTAGAAACGTGTGTTTGTTGTATATTAACCTAGAGTTTCCTAACTGTATAGGAAGTATAGGATTATTTATTGTTGTTATCTAAACATCCCCAGTGTTACTTCGAACTTGAAGTACTCGGAAGATCAGGTGAAGGATCAGAAGTCTCATGTCCATTGTTTCCCTGAAAAAGAGGGTTTTTATTAATTTGAGGTCTTCTTGAAATATATTTATGATAAGTGCCCTTATCTGTAACCAACTTTATATCTGTTTCTTCAAGAATTTGGGTCCTTTCGAATTTTGGTAATTTTTTGTTTCTAGCCTTGGTTCTGATATAAGCCACGTTCTGATTCAAAAACTTTGGAGGTTCATCGCGGTTTTGATTAATTTTGGAAATTACTTTTTCTTTAGTATGTTGATTCATGTGTTGAATTGATTCATAAAGCTTTTTAGCTGTTTCTTTGTGAGTTTGGACATAGTTTGATGTTATTATGTGATCTGTTGGATCAAAAGGGTCGGAATTATCGATATGTCCTTCTACAATTTTGACTGGTGTGAATTTTGTCACAGTATGTATTTAATAATTGTATCCTAGTATTGCTCTTTTCATTAGTTGTTCTGGGTTGAATTCTTTATTTTCTTCTCTAAGACATCGAAAGTGTTCAATCAAAGTCGAATGAAAACGTTCGACTGGAGAGTTGGAATTGCTGTTTTTTGGAGTAGTAAAATGTACTTCTATTCGATGAAGTTGACAAAAATTTTTAAGGTCCTTATCTTTGAACTCAGTGCCAGAATAAGTAGTTATTTTGTGAGGCAATCCGTGATGAGAAACAAAGTTCAGTATATTCTCTACAATCGATATTCCTGTCGAGGTTTCTAGGGGATAGGCTTGGCCGTATCTCGAAAATGAATCTATACTTGTCAGAAAATTATTGTTCGATATTTTGAGACAGTCGATATGTATGTGTTCGAATGGTCGAGAAGATGTAGGTGTCAAATTAAATTTGATTTGAGCTGGATTTCTGTCGTACTTATTTTTTTTTCAAGTTTCACAGTTGTTCACATAATTTTCTATATCAACGGATATTTTCGGCCAATAATATCGCGAAGAAAGTGATTGTTTCATTGCATTGATGCCACGGTGGCATGTTTTCTTGACATGATAATATTCGACATTGAGTTTCAGTTCTTCTTCACTTTGCACGTCCTCGAGTACTGTTGTGCATTGGACTATTTTGAAAGACGAGTGTTTGAAGGTGTTTTGTATTGTAGTGGTAAAATTTAGCAGAATTGCAGGATTTTTCGAGTAAATTGCAAATGTTTGTTTTGGATCGATATATTCTTTGACGAACTTTATTATGTGCTCTTCCGCGTAGACGTTTTGCAAGGTAACGTAAAGTCGAGAGTTTGTGAAAATCTTTTGTCTTTTACAAATTTTTTTATCGACATCGCTGTTGGTGATGATTATTTGATTTTTGTAGCTATTCAAAACGCGTTCTGATATGGGAATTGGAAATATTGGGTTTTCTTGAGCGGTGTGCACGGTTTCTAGATCCGATTCTTTGTTTTCGGTGAAGTTTGGTGGATCGTTCTGCTCGTTATTATGCTCGGATGGGTTATTGATTGGTATAATTTGAAGATCGGGCCTAGGTTGAGTGCTGGGGATTGAAACGATTTGTAAATCATCGTAGATGTCTGTTCGGGGTTCATTGAGAGGTTCCGGTCGATTATTGTCTGAGGGTGTAATCTGGATATCGTCTAAGGAAACGATATTGTTTCCATCTAGAGGTGTGATTTGGATATCATCGAATATTTCGTGAGGGATTTGATTTGGGGGTTTGATTTGAATATTGGAAATTATATTTATGTTTTTTCTGTACGTTGGTTCGGTATTCGAAAAAAGTCTTGCATCGAGGGACTGTTTATGTTGGGAAGATCTTGGGGGTTCCTCGAATAGTCCCTGATCATTTCATCTACATCGCCAGGGTTGTTTTGAACGGACGATGTTTCGATGGCATTCAATTCTGTATTTTGGGGGTATCTGGAAAGAGCGTCCGCTGCTTGGTTTGTTGAACCTCTTTTGTATTTTATAGTATAGTCAAATTCTTCGAGCTTCAGGCGCCACCTGACAAAGTCTCGAATTTGGCTCTTTGAGGGAGAATAACCACTGAAGGGGCTTGTGGTCTGTGAGAATTTCAAATTTACGACCGAAAAGGTAGGGCCTGAAGTACTTGCAGCTACAGACTATCGCGAGAAGCTCTTTCTCGATAGTGGAGTAGTTTATCTCGGCTGGGTTTAGCGTCCGAGATGCGTAGCAGATGGGATGATTATTTTGTGAGAGTACAGATCCAATTGTGTATTTTGAGGCATCCGTAGTTAATTCGAAATATTTACTGAAGTCTGGGTAAGCCAATAACGGTTCTGAAGTGAGTACATTTTTACAAATGCGAAAACAGTCAAGGAATTCCTTCGTATGTTCTACTTTTTGTTCCTTTTTAAGACATTGAGTCATTGGTTTGGTTAGTTTTGCAAAATTCTTAATGAATTTGCGGTAGTACCCCAAAAGACCCAAAAAAGATTTGATTTCCTTTTGTGTCTTAGGTATCGGAAATTGTTTTATAGCATTGATTTCATTCTCGTTGAGTTTTATCCCTTCCGGAGTCACTACATGTCCCAGAAATTCTACCTCTTTCCTCAGAAACTCTGATTTATCTAATTGTATTTTTGAATGGGCTTCCCGTAGTTTGGAGAAAACTGATTTCAAATTTTGGATATGGCCTTGCAGCCCCGTACTGAATATGATGATGTCATCCATATAGACCATACAGACTTTCAGTACTTCCAGTACTTCATCCATTACCCTTTGGAATGTAGAGGGCGCGTTTTTCAAACCGAAGGGCATCCTCAGATATTAGTAGTGCCCGTTGTCTACACTGAAAGCTGTTTTCTCAATTGAATTCTTACTCATGTCTATTTGGTGAAACCCACTGGCCAGGTCTAGGGTAGTGAAATACTGAGCCCTGCCCAACCTATCAAGAATATCGTTAATATTCGGGATCGGGTATCTGTCGTCTATAGTTTTTTCGTTAAGTTTGCGGTAGTCTACGACTACTCGCCACTTTTTTGTACACGAGGCATCCATCTTCTTTGGAACAATCCAAATGGGGGATGACCAAGGACTACGGGAGGGACGGATGATGCCTTTTTGTAGCATATCATCAATCTGCCTTTGAATTTCTTCTTTATGAATATAGGGATACCTATACAATTTAGTGTGTACCGGTACATCATTGGTCATTGGTTCTAATTTCGTGTCTGACTTTAGAAGTGAAGGAAAGGTCGCTGCCTGGAGTGAAAAATATATCATAAAATTCTTTGCAGAGTTTTATGATAGCTTTCTTCTCCTCAGTATTTAAATGGTCTGTCCTTATCAAGTTCGTGATGTTATTGTTGTCTTTGTTGTTTTTAGTTACGCTATTAGTAAAGGTTTCAAAGTTGTAAATTTCATAAGATCGTACATCAAAAGGCTCTACGGGAAAAGGTTGATTGATTGTGACTGATATTGATTCATCTGTTGGATTTTCGATCTCCATCAAAGCATAACCATTTTTTGAAGATGTCACAATTGACGGTAATATTAGTTCGTTGATCGAACCTTCAATCGTAATTATATCGCCTTCAAAAACACTGACTACACTTTTCATCAACTTTTCGTGTGGGTTTACTGAAAATGAAAAGTTTACTTCTTGTGGTTGCCTGTATTTGAAGGGGATTTTTATATTTTTTCCTACGAGGGATTTATTCACCGAATCAATATTCAGATTCATATTGATTAGATCATTCAGGCTTATGACTCCATCAAAGAAATCATAGAAATCAAATAAAATGAAATTTATGACATAGTTGGTATTGAATTCCGAAAAGGCAGGTATATTCGCTTGATAACGAATTTTTTGACTACCGATGGCCGTTTTGATTACACTGTCAGCAAGATATATTAAGTTTGGATAAAATTTTTCGGCTATTGACGGCTTTATTATTGATCTTGAACTACCTGTGTCAATAAGTAATCTCATTTCTGGATTTTTTATTTGAACATATGGTAAGGCATTACAGGATGCTATATTTATTTCTGCTAAATCTGTTGACCGTGCTGGCGAATTGTCTGAAAATTTTCGGTTTCAATTTCATGACTGTCAGTACATCTTTTAGTTTCGTAATCAAAGTGTTCTTGAGTTTCGTCATGTGTATTTTCGAAAGATTGTGAAGGGTCATACGCGTAATCAAGTTTTTCATGGAAAGAAGAACTCTGTGGGTCCTGTACAAATTGAGGCTTATATGTCTCTTCACATTCAATAGTAAAAAGTTCTTCCACAATATAATTCATTTTTGGAGTATTTCGATTCAAAAATTGGTTCGACGGTCTTTGTGAGTTTTGGTTTTGATAGTTAGGTCTGAAATAGTTATTGGTAGGTCTTTGTGACGTCATATTAGGGGTGCGGGACGTCGTTGACATAGGTTCTGGCTTAGGAAACTGATTGGATGGGGTTTGTTTTGGTTTGAAAACATTTTCTGGTTGTCCAAAAACTTCTCTATTAGTGGGATATCTTTGGGGAGGTAATTGTCTAGGCTGTATATGCGAAGGCTGGCTGGGCCAAACAGGTCTAGGTGAAAAATTTGAATTCATGTTTGTACTACGAGTGGGAAATGAATATCTGTGGGGAACCGCATTAGGAATGGCGTTACCAGAATACATTTGAATATGCGACATTTGCCTGTCGGCATTAGGGTTCAATTTTATATATTTGGCGGGTTCACCAAAGTTTCCATATAATTTTTCAAAATTTTCTAATTCGTTAACGTGCGCCATAGCGTCTTCTAACGAAGTTGGTTTTTTCAAATACATATTATTTTTCAATGTACCACTGCATCCTGTAATGAAAGTGCTGAGAGCGGTGTTTTGGTAATGAGAGATGTGACATAGTTTTTCATTATTTGCAATATTCGGATCGTTACTTATTCTCTGTATTACTTGACTTCTAATTAGCTGTAACCTACTCCCAAAATCTATTAAATGTTCACCTTTCAGTGGTCTAGATCTCGTTAATTCTTGTACTAAACAATCTAATCTCTTCGATCTGCGAAACATTGTTCAAGAGCATTTTTCAAAGAGGGCCAATCGGTTATTTCAGTACGATTGCCAACCATTATTTCTGCTTTTCCTTTTAGTTTTTCTCGAATTGACTCAAGAATGTGCTGATTGAGAGCATCATCTCAGAATATAACATAGCTTCTAATTAAATTTTCGCAACGAGTCAAAAATTTTTTCAAAGTGTTACTATCACCATCGTATGGCTTGATATTATCAAGTCTAGACTTGAAAAGATCCCAGTTCATTCGTGGTACAGGCACAGATGCAGGAGCTTGACGATTTGGTTCAGCCATATTTGACGCTATAAAGTTCGTTCTATTCGGATTCAAAATAATGCAACTTAAATTATCTTCGTTCGATGATAAATTATTCAATCTATCCACTACGTTCTCTAAATCATTCATGAATTTGTAATATTATTTGTTTTCAAACTTACAACTCAAAGCTTAACTAAAACTCGTTCTCGATGAACTGAATTAAACTATCTCAACTGAAATCCTTAATCAGAGGTTTCAGAAAAGGCAAAAAGGAACTTGGCACTTACGTTGATCAAAGTTGTGAATCTCGTAGTCTCCTAGTCCTTCTCCGAGTCAAGCCGGCTTGGAAATATCGTTGTGGGCTCAAAGTTCGTTCAACAAGTCCCGGAAAATGGGTAGTTTCTCGAATTTACGCCAAAGAGTTGAAAAACCACGCCACGAAATATTGATCGCGACTGCGCAAATCCTACTGACTGCGCCAATTATGTTTTTCGAACGAACTAACGACTTTTAAAAAAATACGAAGTTTATTAAAAATACATACAACTGATTTCAACCGAGATCAGGCTAAGACTGATTTCATGTTTTACAATGAGAAATGATGTTCGCTTGTCTTGTAATGTGATATCCGCTAGTATCAGCAAAGTCCGACGGCTTCTGTCGATCCAGCAGAAATGGCCTCACGTAACTCTGGTGAACTCCATGGATAGCCTAACAAAAAATTCAACACAAATTGTTTTGAAGATACCAACAAATACCGAGGTGACTCATACTGATAAGATTTCTGGTGAGAAGCGATTCTTACAAGTGACTGAAGGATACCACGCACGTAAACGTATTCAATGTAATATGAATGGACAAGCAATTTATAACTGGTTGAAGCAGCTTCAGGAAGAAATCATCAAGAACAGGAACGAACTAAAGAATTCGATAGAAGCAAGCGAAACCGGAGTTTTAATGAGAATTGAATCAATTAATGAAAAGGTTATATATTTGGAGAAAAAAAATCGAGATTCGCAAGAAAAGAACGAAAGGTTAGAGAGGTGCATCAGAAAGAACAATATCATCATATTCGGACTTGAAGACCAGAGAGAAATTTCATTTGCACACATAAAAAACGAGATTAAAAACTCACTAGGTGTAGATATCGAAATCTCATATATCAACAATTTCTATAAGCTGAAGAATTCGCAGAATAATCCGATCAAACTAGAATTCGTGTCTCACCTAAAGAAAGTAGAAATCCTCAAAAATTGTAGGAAATTGAAGAGCACGAATATCAGCATTGTTAACGATTTAACCCTAGAACAGCGAAAAGAAAATAGTATTCTGAGAAATCACCTGAAGAAGCATAGGGAAGATCCAGAAAAAAAAATCGTATATTAAAGACAATAAACTGTATGTGAATGATAAAGTATATACTGTGGAAGAATTTCTGGAAATTGAAACAAATATTGACATACCAGAGGCCCAAAGTGCACCAGCCACCCCTATAATTGCTACAGTATACGATCGAGACCCCAAAGATATAACAGTACTTAATTCAGATACTGGAGCAACCGAGGAAGCTGTAGATCTGAAAATTGCACACGGGGAAAATATCAACACACCAATACTGAGTCAACAAGGAAAACCAACGAATATTTCGAGAAATTCAGAAGTAAACAAAAAACAAACTAAAACAGCTCCAACACAAGTGTTTGAGAAACGATCAAGGTCAACTAGCAAACAATGAACGCAGTTCCCACTTCCACAAACATCCCACATTCAATATCATCATAACCTTTTGTGAGTGTCTCTTTTATGTGATTTATTGTTATTCTTAATGTAGAAAAACGAAAAAGAAAAAAAATCATACATATCAACCACACTTGAATACATCGAAAATGGACGAATACATCAATAATTTTGAAAGAGAAACTGTTACAACTAGGGTGATTAAAAACACCAATGAACTCAATACTATAGTTAAATGTACTGACAGTAATTACAAACTATTTCAAATGAATATAAGAAGCATTGGCAAAAATCTAGATTCGCTAAAAATTTTACTAGAAACAATAGAACACGACTTTGATATCATAATCCTAACGGAAAGTTGGCAGACACAGGATATCTCACTGCATGACATTGAGGGATATAACATGGTATATAATGGAGGTAGGATAAATCAAAATGATGGTGTTGTAGTTTATATTGAAAAAAAAATCAATTATGAAAACAGAATCATAACATAGAGCAATAATATGAAAATAGAATGAATAGAAACCGTACTGAAAATTGAAAATAGACATTTAAAAATATCTTCTTTATATCGTCCACCTTCAACACCTGAAAATGAATTCATTGATGAAATTGATCATTATTTAAATAACAATGGAAATAATAACTTTGCAATACATATCTTTATTGGTGACATAGACATAACAAGAAATACAAATACTACTAATGATTACCTAAACGTCATGAATAGTTATGGATACAGATCATATATTAATGAATACACTAGAATGGAAAGAGATACTAATTCATGTATAGATCACTGTTTTACCCAATAATACTAGAAACTGATGTTACTGACCATTTCTCAACAATACTACAAATAATATCTGAAAAACAAAAAAAATATGTTAATCATGAAATATACAAATACTTCATTGATAGTAAGAAATTACTGAAATTTGTAAAAGAAACTTGGATCGAAGTGTACGCTTCCGATAATATAGAGAATGCCACGAATATATTAGTATACAAAATTAAAGACATGATAGTAGCACAAATAAAGTGAAAATTAAAAGAAAAAATATCAAAAGAAATCCTTGGATAACGGATGGTCTATTGAGGCCACAGAAAAAAAATGGAAACTTTATAGAAACATGAGGAATGATCCTACTC
This sequence comes from Zygogramma bicolorata, assembly GCA_032362365.1. Lineage (NCBI taxonomy): Eukaryota > Metazoa > Arthropoda > Insecta > Coleoptera > Chrysomelidae > Zygogramma > Zygogramma bicolorata. The sequence goes on from JAVJAQ010000929.1 coordinate 130,591, forward strand.
TAGAAAATAAAAAATCATATAATCAATACAAAAATATTTTTGGAAAACTTTTAAAAAAATCAAAGGCAGAATATTACCTAAAAGAATTGAACATTAATAAAACGGATTCATCAAAACTGTGGAAACCGATAAATCAATTGACAAATAAAAAAACACAAGACAAAACGATATCAAAAATAAAACTGAACAATGCACACATCACGAATGATGAAAAAGAAATCGTTGAAACATTCAATGATTTTTTATAACAGTAGGGAAAAGGTTATCAAATAAAATAAAAAAAAGGAACGCAGCCCTTCTCTAAAAAGAACATAAACCTCGTTCATTCGTTTTTTCTGCAAGAGGTGAATAAAGTTGAAATATACAATATAATTGTTGCGGAACAGCTGGAAATTATTATTAATGAAATAACTGCTCCAATAACATATGTCATCAACAAGTCGTTTAAAGAAGGGTATTGTCCAACGGCTTTAAAAAAATCAGTTGTCAGCCCAATTCACAAAAGTGGAGATAAGTTGAGTGTGACTTATCATCCTATTTCGTTAATATCAACCTTGGCTAAAATTTTTGAGAAAGCACTTTAAAAATCATATAATCAATACAAAAATATTTTTGGAAAACTTGTAAAAAAATCAAAGGCAGAATATTACCTAAAAGAATTGAACATTAATAAAACGGATTGATCAAAACTGTGGAAACCGATAAATCAATTGACAAATAAAAAAACACAAGACAAAACGATATCAAGAAGGGTATTGTCCAACGGCTTTGAAAAAATCAGTTGTCAGCCCAATTCACAGAAGTGGAGATAAGTTGAGTGTGACTTATCATCCTATTTCGTTAATATCAACCTTGGCTAAAATTTTTGAGAAAGCACTTTAAAAAAGAATTGTTGGCTTCTTTGAAAAAAATAATATTCTCTCTCATAAACAATATGGATTTTGATAGGGAAAGTCTACGCAGGATGCACCATCAACAGTACTCAATGAAATAGTTAGCAATATCGATAAAAAAATACACACCCTTTGTATTTTCGTCGATTTGGCAAAGACCTTCGATACAGTTAGCCACAGTCAACTTCTCGAAGTTTTGGAAGGATACGGTGTGAGTGGGGCACCATACTCACTGTTCAAAAGCTATCTTGAAGATAGACAACAATGTGTCAAAATTGGTGACAACATAAGTGAATTCAGAACAGTTAAATATGGTGTTCCCCAAGGAACCGTATTAGGACCAATACTATTTAGCGTTCAAATGACATATTCAAAGCAGGATTTGAAGGTGAATCAGTGAGTTTTGTAGATGATACGGCAATAATATATAAAGCTGATACCTGGCAAAACTTGAAATAAGTCGCAGAAAATGACTTTTTAAAAATTATTGAATGGTTCGATAGCATACTACTTACGATGAATGTGGAAAAGACTCACTATATCCCCTTCACTTACTATACAAAACATTGACCATACCGAAGGAAAATGAACAGCCAATAACTATATCCTCTGTTACAAACATCAAATATCTTGGAGTTTATGTTGATGCCAACCTAAAATGGGATGTTCATATCAACTTTGTAATGAAAAAACTGAGAACTATATTGTATACAATAAAAATTCTTACCACCATCTATAACACCGAATAATTGCGTATAATTTACTTTTCACTAATAGAAAGCCATTTTACCTACGGTATTATATCCTGGGGTGCAGCTCTGAGAATTCACATCTCAGGACTTGAAACTACCCAAAAATATATATTGAAAACTATCTACCGTCAACTTTATTTTCTGAAGGTTAATATTTATCAACACTCTAGAAAACATGAACTCTTACCGATAGAACACAACCACAACACCAGGTATAGAAGCGCCAATAATGATATCATTATCAAACCTGAAAAATATGTCATGCAGAGAGCTTACCTTTATCTTGGGCTGAAAACTATTTGAAAAACACCCCAAGAATTGAAATCCACAGAATTGTAGTAAATACTTTATAGAGACGCCTTATTGCTCATGCGTCCATTCTCTCATTCTCATCTATACATTTTCTTTTGACTATTCTGTTATATATTTACATAACACTGTTGTGCATATTTACATTTTTATATTTCTTATATATGTAGGTAGGTGATCTTATATCATATACGAGATATTTTACCAATTGTATATTTATATGTATTTTATGCTCCTTACATGTGATATGTTATCATTATTAACTTTAGATTGATTGTACCTCCCATCTTATACCCTACGCACAGACTTGATCTTCTGTAGGTTTGCCCATTCATTCTCCCCCCTCCCTTTTTCTGCATCGTCATATTTATGTACGATAATGTAAAACAAGAGGTGAATAAATTATTATTATATATGCCATAAGGAACCCATAGCAACAAACAAACAAACATAGTGTAGTCGTTCAGCAAGCCGCGACTCTTATATGTTTTCAACTATGGGGATTCACATTCATTAATTCAATTCAATTCAATCAGTTCAATTTCATTATTTCGTCGAGGGGTTCCTTGATGATTTAATTCAAAGCATAATTAAGCCAACACATCAACTTCATTCAAACATTAAATTGTTCATTCCTGAAATACGAATTGAAAAATCATATCCCACTGACTGAGGAAAAGTTGATCGAAAGTTTCAAATTCAATATGTGCGTCGAGCTACAAATTCCACAATTCCGTTCTGGTACTCCGATATAGATTTGCTCGATCATAAATTAAATCTGAAAGTTTAATCTTCAATATTTCCGAGAAAACGCGAGAAGACAAATTGGTCTGTAGCAAGTAATTTCACTTGACATTCTAGATGGAAACATTAAACAGATTCTTTATGTTTTCCATAAATCAGGAAACTTGTCGGTTTGAATACTTGGATTGAGAATATGTACAAGCCGTTCCGAAAGAGTGAGGTGAATTTCGAATGAGCTAAAGTGAATAGTACTTCAACATTCCTCATAAGTGTATGGAAGGTGAAGCAGAAATATTGAAATATTTAGTTCCTTTCAATCATTTCGATTCGAAGTTTATAATAATAATAATAAGCAGGGGAGACTAAACAACATCTGAACAGTCTCTGGTGAGTAGCGCCACCACTCTCCTGAGCTTAGGATGCAAAATCGGACCGGCAGCTAACGCGCATCCGGGAGAGAAGAGCTTTTTCTCTCTGGTGCCGGCCGTGGGCCTGCTGGGCTAACCACCTTGCAGGCCCTCAACTCTGGTTCCTGTCACTAGAGGACAGGGCCCCCACAACCGACCCCATTCGGATAGGGGTCAAGGGCAAGGTGGAGGGGCCCAAACCGATGGACAGCCCCAATGACGACTCTGGCAATGAACATGGACAACGTTTTGAGTGGACCGACGAACTGAGAGACGACCTGATGCGGTGCTACGAGAGTAGTGAGCCCGCCCGAAGAGGATACATGGCGAGAATGCATGCGCTGTGGTGCGTGGCACACCCGGAGCATGCCGCCTTTTCCGCCCAAAATCTAAGGGATTATGTATCCCATCTTCGTGGCCGTGGCTATGTACGTGTCCCACCGAGGCCGGTTGAGCAGGCGGTAGTAATACCGCCAGTGCGATTGGTGGAGGAGAGGGTGCGACTGAAAGCACCGAGAACACAGAACATCGGGACCCGGAGGATGATTCACAAAGTGAAGCCCCTCAGGCCAGAACAACTGGCCCGAGTGGATGCAGAGGTTCGTAGTGCCCTTACAGAAGAGGCCGACATCTGGCAGCTCAACTGTGCCGTGTATGACTCTGTTCAGGCTCTTTCTGGGAAAGAAGGGGGTGACAGACCCTTCGACCCCTCCAAGAAGCATGAACAGCGCATACACAAGATGGAGGCTAAGATCAAGTCGGCGAGACAACACGCGTCTCGTATCCAATGTGTGATGGACTACTTAGCGGCTCAAAGACCATTTACGCACGCAGTGCGGCAAATCGCTGCAAAACTGCGGATATACCATCACACATTGAATCGAGGGGTGCTGCTCACCATCAAGCAGCATTGCCTCGAGAGGATACGAATGCTGGTGACTGCAAAAAAGTCACTAGTGAGGCGGGCGAGGGCTTCCTCAGAGAACAAACAGTTCCGCGAGAAACCCTCTCGCTTATTCCAATCGCCTCCGCGTGTTGTGGATAATCCGCCGGCCGCTGATCGGGTGGAATCCTTCTGGAAAGGTATCTACGAGCATCCGCAGCCACTCAACCGAGACACTCCAGCCCTGATGCAGTTTGAAGCTTTCTGTAGAAGGCTGAGCCCGAAATAGTGCGTCAACCGATAACCACGGATGAAGTTCGGAAAGCTCTTGAGGGTTCGAAGAACTTTGCTGCTCCAGGCCCTGATGGTCTCAATAACTATTGGTGGAAAAAGTTATCGAGCACCCACCACCATTTGGCCAGAATATTCAGTTCTTGGCTGAATGGAGAGCAGCTGATTCCGGAATGGTTTGTCGAGGGGCGAACCGTGCTAATCCCAAAGAACGGAGATTTGTCGGATCCTAAGAATTACAGACCTATAGCATGCTTGAATACGTGTTACAAGATGTTTACACGCATCTTGTATATGCGTACTCTCCAAGCAGTTGACCCGGTGTTCGAACGGATATATGAGCAAAAAGGGTCGAAGAGGGGTTCCGCGGGCTGTAAGGAGAACCTGCTGATTGATAGATGTATCACGCAGGACTCCGTGCAGTATAAGCGGAATCTTTCTATGGCCTGGATCGACTATCGCAAGGCATTCGATACAACATCTTATGAGTTGTTGTTCTACTTACTCGAGTGCCTTGCAGTACCCGATTATTAATAACATAATCTGCTCGGACCAATTCGGTTTCCAGCCAAACAAAGGGACCAATGATGCTCTATTTTCTTTTATGTCGGAGGTGTATAGAAACATCAATGTTGGCGATTGTGCTGCTGCAGTTTTCTGCGACTTTTCCAAAGCCTTCGACTGCGTGAGTCATCGTACTCTACTGCATACACTTGAATGTTATGGAATCAGAAACTCGAGTCTTGAATGGGTAAGATCATATCTAAACAATCGCAGTCAAATAGTGCGATGTAGCGCTGACTCAAAAATGTCAAGTAATAAATCGGGAGTACCTCAGGGATCAACCATCTGAACATCTCTGCCAAAGTGACCCTTTTCGCGGATGACACAACCTTCCTCTGGCATGATAATTCACCACAACACCTTATAGAAACAATCGAAAGAGAATTATCCTTAATAAAACACTGGTGTGACTCCAATTCACTGGTGATAAACATAAAAAAAACTAATTTAATCACATTCCGTTGTAATCTTCCAGACTTACCACTAGAGAACGAAAATATCCTTAATAAAACAACAACATGATTTCTTGGAATAAATATAGACTCTAAACTCGAATTCGATCACCACATTAACAATCTCTGCAATAAGTTGTCTTCCGGATGTTACGCAATCTGAGTAATCGCTAACGATTTGGGACTAAACGCAGCCAGGTCTGCAAACTTTGCTTTAATTGAATCGCATTTGAGTTACGGGATTGCATTTTGGGGCACATGCTGCTTTTACCTTCATGATAATGTTTTTATATTGCAAAAAAGAGCTCTGAGGTATATATGCAAAAAAGGTCAGAGATACTCGTGTAGAACGTTATTTAAAGACCTTGGTATACTTACAGCAATAACACTGTACATTCTAGAATCAGTCACTTTGATACATAAAAATAAATCACTTCTTGAAACAAATGATAACTACTATAACACTCGACGAAGCAATCATATCAGATTACCAAGACCTTCCAATAATTTGGTTAGAGATTCTATAATACATAACGGCATCAAAATGTATAATCACCTACCCACAGCCATTAGGGACACTACATGTCTCAGGCGATTCAGAAGGAATACGAAGAAAATACTAGTACAACAAGCCTACTATAAACTAGATGAATTTTTCGTCTCCACTCTGTAGATGGTCAAAGTTCTACATACCCGGAGGTTGGAGCATAGCCCTTGAATTTTAAGTTTTAATTTATGAATCCTGATAAATATATTATTACGCATTTAATTATATGCACAATTTATTCTTACTTTCTGTCTAACTATCAACTATACAATTTTAAATTACTATCAATGAATAGGGGTATGTACTTACTCTATTTCAAAATTGTTTTATATAGTTTTATTCTTCTTTAATTGTATCTTGTCTGCGTGTAACCTATAAGCTCAATTTTTCTTTGTAATTTTATCTAATCGTTAGTTATATATGTACATAAGCTTTGTCTTTAAGAACCTCGTTCTTCCGACAATAAAGTATACCTTGATTGATTGATTGAAATAGTGAGATGCATCGACCAACTGATGCCGCTTTGGAGGACCCGCTTCACCATAACATCAGGTGAAAGCAGGGTCCAAACAGAGCCGGTCGTCATAAGAAGGGGTGTTTTTCAGGGAGATTCCCTCAGCCCCCTTCTCTTCTGCATCTCACTAATGCCATTGTCCGTTGCGCTCAGGAAAACCCGGGGATATAACTGCGGCACCCCTGGAAACCGGAGGCATAAGGTCACTCATCTTTTTTATATGGATGACCTCAAGCTCTATGCCTCTGGAGAAAGGGACCTACAGCAGTCCCTCAGGGTGGTGCAGGAGTTCACGCATGCTATCGGTATGGAATTCGGGATTGACAAATGTGCACTGGTTCATCTCAAAAGAGGACGATGCGAGGATTTCGCGGAGGATGCCCAACTCGTAGACGGAAGCATTCTACATCATTTGAATGCCGGAGAGACATACACCTATTTGGGTGTGGAACAACGCCACACCCAAGAGGTAGACTCGGTGAAAAATGCTCTCCGTGGCAAGTATAGGCAGAAACTACGGCAGATCTGGTCCTCAGAGCTGTCGGGCAAAAACAAAGTTTCTGCCACCAACATGCTTGCCATTCCGATTCTACTCTACTCCTTCGGAGTAGTCAAATGGACTCGGGAAGAGTTGCGGCCACTTGACGTGAAGACTCGCAAAATGATGCATATGCACAGAAGCATGCATCCCAAATCGTCCGTTCCACGGCTATATCTCCTTCGACAACAAGGGGGCCGTGGACTTTTGAGTTCGGAGTGTCTCCACAACAGAATGGTACTGGATGGAGCCTGTAGAGTCATCAGGAGTTCGGATCCCCTACACTGCATGGTCCGAGATCATGAACATGCAGGAGTCGGAGCCTTTTTATTCAATGCAGCAAGGCGCGCTGCTGATGAACTTGGTATAGTCTTCGACACCGAGCGGGTAAACCAACTCTCTGTCACCGAGTTGGAGCCCGCACGGAGAAAAGCTCACATCAAGGCTGCAGAAAATGCTAAAATGCTGCAGCTGCATACAGACAAGCCCATGCATGGAGTCTTCTCTGAGAACATCGAGGACCATGGCTTGTCTGTTAAGCTGACATTTGCCTTCCTCAGGTCAGGTGAGCTGAAGTCGGAGACTGAAGGGTTCATCATGGCGTGCCAAGACGGTGTCTTCAACACTCTTGTCTATCGGAGCCGTGTGATGGGTATAGAGGTCCCTGATACTAGATGCAGGGCCTGCCGACAGGCGCCCGAGACTTTGATGCATTTGCTGTCATCTTGTGCAGTTTATGCGGTCTCGGCCTATATCCATCGCCATAACGCGGCCTTACAAGTGCTGTACTATTTTTTTCGGCACTCGTATGAAATAGACAGGACACCGGTACTGCCTCACGCTCCAGGGGATATTGAGTCCGTTGTGGAGAATGAAAAGTGTCGAATTTTTTGAAACTTTCCATTCCCCACCCTCAGGCAAATACAAGCCAATAAGCCTGATATAGTCCTCTTCGACCACCGAAGTAAGACGATATTCGTTATTGAGTTTTCGGCCCCTGCCGAAACGAATATCGTCCGAAAAGAGGAGGAAAAACGGACAAAGTACCAGGATTTACTTTACGAACTCCGCAGGCTCCACCCGGACTATTCTGTCAAGTTAGTGGTTCTGATTATAGGTGCTCTCGGTGGTTCCAGGCCAACGCTACTCTCGGAGCTCAAGATCATACCGGCATGCCGTAATGCGGCAGAGATCTTGGCCGGCCGCATGCAGAAGGCCGTTATTCTCGGTTCGTTGCGTCTACTCAGGACTTATGATTCTCGGAGCCAGTGACCACTCACCCCGCGGTGTGGGGAGTGGTCATTGGTTAATTATACTAGCGCGTCCGCCCACTGGGTCGGAGCAGTGGGGAGTACGGACCCGACTAGATTTGTTTAGACGACAGATAATAATAATAATAATAACATAGCATGCTTGAATACGTGTTACAAGATGTTTACACGCATTTCGTATATGCGTACTCTCCAAGCAGTTGACCTGGTGTTCGAACGGATATATGAGCAAAAAGGGTCGAAGAGGGGTTCCGCGGGCTGTAAGGAGAACCTGCTGATCGATAGGTGTATCACGCAGGACTCCGTGCAGTATAAGCGGAATCTTTCTATGGCCTGGATCGACTATCGCAAGGCATTCGATACAACATCACATGAGTTGTTGTTGTACTTACTCGAGTGCCTTGCGGTATCCGATCAAATAGTGAGATGCATCGAACAACTGATGCCGCTCTGGAGGACCCGCTTCACCATAACATCAGGTGAAAGCAGGATCCAAACAGAGCCGGTCATCATAAGAAGAGGTGTTTTTCAGGGAGATTTCCTCAGCCCTCTTCTCTTCTGCATCTGCACTAATGCCATTGTTCGTTGCGCTCAGGAAAACCCGGGGATATAACTGCGGCACCCCTGGAAACCGGAGGCATAAGGTCACCCATCTTTTCTATATGGATGACCTAAAGCTCTTTGCCTCTGGAGAAAGGGACCTACAGCAGTCCCTCAGGGTGGTGCAGGAGTTCACGCATGCTGTCGGTATGGAATTCGGGATTGACAAATGTGCACTGGTTCATCTCAAAAGAGGACGATGCGAGGATTTCGCTGAGGATGCCCAAATCGTAGACGGAAGCATTCTACATCATTTGAATGCCGGAGAGACATACACCTATTTGGGTGTGGAACAACGCCACACCCAAGAGGTAGACTCGGTGAAAAATGCTCTCCGTGGCAAGTATAGGCAGAAACTACGGCAGATCTGGTCCTCAGAGCTGTCGGGCAAAAACAAAGTTTCTGCCACCAACATGCTTGCCATTCCGATTCTACTCTACTCCTTCGGAGTAGTCAAGTGGACTCAGGAAGAGTTGCGGCAACTTGACGTGAAGACTCGCAAAATGATGCATATGCACAGAAGCATGCATCCCAAATCGTCCGTTCCACGGTTATATCTCCTTCGACAACAAGGGGGCCGTGGACTTTTGAGTTTGGAGTGTCTTCACAACAGAATGGTACTGGATGGAGCCTGTAGAGTCATCAGGAGTTCGGATCCCCTACACTGCATGGTCCGAGATCATGAACATGCAGGAATCGGAGCCTTTTTATTCAAGGCAGCAAGGCGCGCTGCTGATGAACTTGATATAGTCTTCGACACCGAGCGGGTAAACCAACTCTCTGTCACCGAGTTGGAGCCCGCTCGGAGAAAAGCTCACATCAAGGCTGCAGAGAATGCTAAAATGCTGCAGCTGCATACAGACAAGCCCATGCATGGAGTCTTCTTTAAGAACATCGAGGACCATGGCTTGTCTGTTGAGCTGACATTTGCCTTCCTCAGGTCAGGTGAGCTGAAGTCGGAGACTGAAGGGTTTATCATGGCGTGCCAAGACGGTGTCTTCAACACCCTAGTCTACCGGAGCCGCGTGATGGGTATAGAGGTCCCTGATACTAGATGCAGGGCCTGCCGACAGGCGCCCGAGACTTTGATGCATTTGCTGTCATCTTGTGCAGTTTATGCGGTCTCGGCCTATATTCATCGCCATAACGCGGCCTTACGAGTGCTGTACTATTTTCTTCGGCACTCGTATGAAATAGACAGGACACCGGTGCTGCCTTACGCTCCAGGGGATATTGAGTCCGTTGTGGAGAATGAAAGGTGTCGAATTTTTTGGAACTTTTCATTCCCCACCCTCAGGCAAATACAGGCCAATAAGCCTGATATAGTCCTCTTCGACCACCGAAGTAAGACGATATTCGTTATTGAGTTTCCGGCCCCTGCCGAAACGAATATCGTCCGAAAAGAGGAGGAAAAACGGACAAAGTACCAGGACTTACTTTACGAACTCCGCAGGCTCCACCCAGACTATTCTGTCAAGTTAGTGGTTCTGATTATAGGTGTTCTCGGTGGTTCCAGACCAACGCTACTCTCCGAGCTCAAGATCATACCGGCATGCCGTAATGCGGCAGAGATCTTGGCCGGCCGAATGCAGAAGGCCGTTATTCTCGGTTCGTTGCGTCTGCTCAGGACTCACGATTCTCGGAGCCAGTGACCACTTACCCCGCGGTGCGGGGAATGTGCATTGGTTAATTATACTAGCGCGTCCGCCCACTGGGTCGGAGCAGTGGGGAGTACGGACCCGACTAGGCTTGTTTAGACGACAAATAACAATAATAATAATACGTTTATTGCACACCATGTTTTGTTACATTTTGTCACAAGGAAAACATATATTACGGGTACTCTGGCATTCCATGGTGAGCAATTGGCCTTGATTCAGATTGCTGAGTTACCTCGCTTCAGATCTTCCACCAAGGCCTCAAGTTGAGAAAATACAAGTTATAGGGCTAAGGAAAATGAGTCCAGTGGAATAAGTGCAAGAGAGAGAGAGAGAGAGAAAGAGAAAGAGAAAGAGAGACAGAGAAAGAGAGAGAGAGAGAATGAGAGAGATATATCGACAGGAAGAAAGGTGAGGAAGGTAATGAGAGTGCGAGTGGTGGAGTGGGAAGAAAACGAAAAATATTTTTAACAATCAATAGTAAAATCAGACTCTCGATGCAGATGCTCTATCCAAGTCACTTTAAACATGCTGAGTGTCAAATAAGTGTTTTTTAAATCTTTTTTTAAAGGTATTCATCGTGAGGTCAAAACAGGTGGGGTCCCAGGTGTTTATATAATTGATTGTATCAGATATATTGTAGGAGAATGAGCGCTTATACAATTCTTTTTTGTGAGCAGGAATACTCAAGACCAATTTTCTTCGCAGATTCAAGTTGTGTATGTCCGTTCTATAAGTTAGATTATCATGTAAGTAAGGAGGGTTTTTATACTTGATTATTTAAAAAAAAGTGCAGGCTATGTGTAAACGTCTGCGATTGATCATATTGAGCCAATTCAAATCTTTTAGTTTGTGAGAAATTCTGTATCTACTTCTTATACCAAAAATCAGTCTCATGCAGGAATTTTGTAATTTCTGCGCGTTTTATCGTTACTATCTAAACAATTGTGGTAGACCACATCGCAGTGATTGAAGTGGGACAAGACTAGTGAATCGCATAATAGTTTTTTGACCTCTGTATTTAAGAATTTTATTTGCGGGTATATCAATTTCAGAGATGCATAAGCAGTTTTGAGTTTATAAGTTACATGTTCAGTGAATCTGAGCTTGGTGTCTATGATAAGCCCTAAATTTTTCGCGTGAGGTTTGAAATTTATTTTGGAATCTCCAATTCTCAAATCGTAACTTTTTACTTGTTCACAGATCATTTCGTTTCCGAATATCATAGCAATTGACTTGTTGGGATTAATTTTCAACATATGATCTGTAGATACCTCCAGAATTGCACTGAGGTCACTATTGATGCAATTTACGGCTTCTGCAAGGTTTGGAGGATCAAAGGAGAGATAAATCTGGGAGTCATCAGCGTATAAGTGGTAGTTGAAGAATTTCAGTTTTTCAATGAAAGTGGATGTATAAAGGGTATAAAACAGAGGACCTAAAATGCTGCCTTGTGGTACACCTGATTTTATTTTCTGCCACTTCGAATGTGTATCATCCAGAATAACCTTTTGTTTTCTATCATGTAAATAAGATGAAATCAATACTTTTGCTGTGTCACTGAATCCTAAATAGTGCAACATAGAGAGTAGTATTTGATGATTTATGTTATCGAATGCTTTCGAATAGTCTAATAAAATCAAAATTGTTCCTTTATTTTCATCGAGTGCCTTGATTATATCATCTACTATTCCTAATGTAGCTGTGGCACAGCTGAAACCGCTTCTAAAACCAGATTATCTCAGTGGTAATATGTTATGTTCGTCAACGTAAGATCTGATTTGGCTTTCCATGAATTTTTCTAAAATTTTTGAGAATGTGGAAAGAACACTGATTGATCTCAGGTCATTGTAACTCTGAGGATTACTAGTTTTTGCTATGGGAATCACCTTTGCATTCTTCCATAAGCTGGGAAAGTAATTTTGACTTATACATTCATTTATAATATGAGTAATTATAGATACCATAAGGGGTCCACAAAGATTTATAATCGTAATATTCATTCCATCAACACCATAAGCCTGCGATTCTATATTATCAATAATTTTAGAAATTTCAATTTCGTCAGACAATGAAAAAGTGAAAGGTTCATTTAGTCCTTCTTTTCGGTTGGAATTATAAAAGTTTGTTAGACCTTCATTCGGTATGCTCACATAAGGGTAGGATCTCAGGAAAATATTGTTAATAGCTTCGGCGTTTTTCAGTTGATCTGGTAGTTCTTTGTTTCCACTCTTGGCGACATTCAATTTCTTAAGTTCATTCCATTTACCCTTGATAGCTGTGTTATTGAGTTTAAAATTTGAGTATGCTTTTTTCTCAGCTTCTATAGCTGAGTTAGTGAGATTTCTCAATTGCTTATACTATGTCCAATGCTGTGGGATTTTTGAATTTTTGAATCTAGCTAGTGCCTTATTTCTAAGTTCTTGCATCAGTTTGATGTTGTCGGTAATCCAAGGAGTGTACTTACGATTTTTTGGTGAATATTTTATTTCTGGAGCATGATGATCAAGAATTTGTAGAATAAATTCATTTAGCTGAGAGATTTTGTGATCAATGTTGACCGTGCTATAAATTAAATGCCATGGTAGATTTTCCAAATCGTTCCTGAATCTTTTAATATCTATATCTTTGAAATTTCTATATGTAACTGTTCGATTTTGTGAGTTTCTACCTTCCCCAATTTGAAATTGATCCTCTATCAGTGCATGATCAGATATGTCACATCCACGAACATTCACTTCAGAGATATCTTCACAATTCGTAATAATCAAGTCTAGTAGTGACAAACATGTATTGGTTATTCGCGTAGGTTCTGTAATAATCTGTCTGAAGTTCAACATTTCTAGAATGGCAGAGAACTTATCCGTGTTGTTTGAATTAAGATCCAGCATATTTATATTGAAGTCACCCATAATAATAATATCATTGTGATTGGAAAAAATGTTCGTGAAAATTTCTTCAATTTCATCGAAGAACAATGAGATGTTTGAATTAGGGGGTCGGTAGACTACGCCTATAACAACAGAATAGTTTTTTCCCAGATTCATTTTTATCCGAATACACTCTACATACTCACTACATTGACTGAAAATTATTTCATATTTATAGTTATTTTTCAGGTAAAGTCCAACACCTCCACCTCTGGTGGGCCTGTCTTGACGTAAAAAAATATATTGGTTCAAACTTACATTGTTGCTGTCTATACCTGAATGCATCCACGTCTCTGAAATTCCAAGAACATCGAAATCCGCATCGAGAATCTGATTCTGAAAGTCATTAAATTTTGCTGGTAGCGATCTAATGTTTATATGACAAATGTTCAGCATAATCTGAAAATATATTGAAATTTAAGTATGAAATAAATGTTTAGATGAAGAAGAAAAAGAATGAGAGAAGCGAGAAGACGGTAGAGGAAAATGAACTCAGAGAGAGAGAAAAAGGAAAAGAAAAATAATTGTACCTACTCTGCCCTATAGAACTGTCAACAGTGACATAGACATAGGTATAGCATTCCTGCTCCTAAAGTATCTTTTTGCAAAATCAAATAAATGAGAAAAAAAAAACTTCCATATTCAGTTTGCCGTGATAAACATATATATAATACAGGAGAAAAAAAAAACATTACTTCAAAGCAAATCATGCAGTGCTGCACACAAACCAATCAAAATCAAGTGTGTGAGAGAAAAAGTCGAAAAAAAAAATAAGAATAATCTCATGAAAAACACACTTCTTTTAGTAAATTCAACTAAAATATAGAAACATCAAAGGTGAGATAGTAGTTTTCTATACAATACGGTTCGCCGTTAGTTCCCACACAGTTCTTTCAGGTAGTTTTCATCTTTTATACGATGCACTTCATTATCAGTTTTAACGAATATGTTCCCATTGAAGCTCCAAACGTCTTTTCTGGAGAATTTTTCCAGGCATGTTTTCATCCATAACACCCTCCTCTTGGTTAGATCCTCTTGGACAGAGACACCGCTTGACTTCAAAAATCTTCGATTCCCCAGGACTTTGTTACGGGTGGCAACATTGCTGAACCTCACGAGAACACCTGGAGGTTTTCCGCTGTTTGTGTCCGTGTTTTTATGAGGAACTTGGTGGCACTTTTTTATTATTGACTGGTTAAGATTTTTCACCTGCATATTTTCACTGATAATTGCAGTGATCTTATCAATTAGCGATTCATTTTCGGTTTGTGCAATCCCAAAAAAACGTAGATTCTTAGCCCTCGAGAACTGTTCGAGATTATCTAACTCAGAGCTCAAGTGGAAGTTTTACTTTTTCAAAGTGTCAATTTCCTGATGTAACTCTCTCAGCATTTTATCGTACTTATCAGTGACACTTTTTATAGCCCTCTCGATAACATTTTGCATATACTCGTCTTCAAGAAGTTTTTTTGTTTTTGCCTCCACTATTGCACCTATTTCTTCCAGGTCCCTCTTTGTCAAACCCATAATGGATACGTATAACAGGAATATCACCTCAACAACTACGCCGTGCACAACACTCACGAATTTTTGTAAATTAATATTTTGCAAGTCGGGCTAGATTCGATTTTATGCAGGAGGAACACTAATACACGTTTACTCGCTTGCCATTGTTGCCAAATTAATCAAACCAATGGACTGGTTTAAACATCAATAGCAATTTTTGTCTACAATCACTCATACTTCAAAATGAATGAATGCTCATCAGTTTTGGCGATCCATGAACGGTGGTTTTCGGAAGTCGTATCTTATGAGACAGAAGTACGAGTAGACTACAAGCAGATAACAATTATTTACGCAGTCGAACGAGTCAGCATGATACATGGTCAGAACGATGCTGCTATGCTGAAACAATTCTTCTCGGTACTAGTGAGACGGAAAAATTCGAGTTTTTCATCCAAAACGACTAAATAATTATATCTCAGTATTACATGAAACTCTTCTAGACAAATTGAGCCGTTATGGAATTCGCGGTCTACCACTTGAACTCTTTCGAAAAACAGAGTGCAAACAGTGAAAATCAGGGATCAAATTATTTTTCAGATGATACTTGAAATGGGAATACAACAGGAAACAGTATTGGGCCCATAATTTGTTCTTGAATATATGAACAATATCTTATCAATAACTGGCTTGAACGAGAATATTATCTGCTACGCTGATAACACAGCTTGAATATATACTGCGGAATAGTAGGAAGATATTGAACGGTATACTGGAAGCGATCTACATAAACTGAGTATATGGTTAATTTCAAATGAACTCGCCATGAATGTTGAAAGTATCAAATTTATAGCCTTCACGCCAGAGGTTACTAGTTAACCAGAACTTCAAAGCTGCACAACCCCTATTGAGAAAAATACATGTAAATGACAAAATGGTTAAGGCTTTCGCGGCCGAGGTTATTATTAGTATAACTACTTTTTTTCGATAGCGCGTGTGGCTAGCTTCTTCAGAGGCTTACTCATTTCCGATAACTCATCGGAAATGAGTAAGCCTCTGAAGAAGCTGGCCACTCGCGCTAGCGAAACGCTAGGAAGAAATTCCAAAGAACGACGGCCTTCAAGCCCGAAGTAAAGTAGTTATACTCATACATGTAAATGTTTCAAAATAGATACAGTATCATTAATAAAAAGTTGTTGTGGATAAATAAAAACATTTCTTACGTTTGAAATTGAATCTGAATTAGCTCTCAGATAAAAATAAAGAAATCTTCACCTCTACTATTTTTCAACTTTCATTCAAAAATCAAAGTACATAACAAATCAATGAAATTCATTTTTATCGAATGATTCTTGGTATAAAATCCGGGCCGTCATTCATGGGGGTAGCCGTTCCTTGCTGAAGCACTGTGAAAGGCTGATGAATTGCTCCGACACCTCTCTTTCGTTTATTTCACCAGTTTGTAGTTTGTAGATGTAAACGTATTATTTTCATCATTTTCGTTCGAATCCTGTTTTGCCTCGTTCCTGAAAATAAAACAGAACAGTGATCAATCTGTTAATTTCTATTGACATTTGTTCAAATCAAATAACGTGAATTTGTATTGATCATAGATATCGCTATTCCTTTTAGACTTACATTGGCTAACTATAGAAATTATTTTTCACTAGGCACGTATCAACCATTCACACTAATGATGGAAGAACGATACTGAACTTGGATATTCTGGAAAACAGTCAGTGAAACACACAAATATAAGTACCCAAGTAAGAGAAAGGTTATTGAAGGTGAAGCTTGTTTTCTTCATCGTCGGAAAATTCTCGCGTTCCATAATAATCATTTAATATCAATTTTGATTTTGGGATTTTTCAAACTATGTTCTAGTTTCGAAATACGATCGTAAACAATAACAAAAGTGTTTCCTAGTCGAGCAGCTACGCCTGCCGGTTGTCAATTCCCTTTAACATTCAAACTCCATAGAGGGGGCTGCGGTAATATGAAAGATATACAAAGTTAGACGTTGTTGTTGTACATTTCATCCAAAATCGTTGAATATATGGCTGAATGTATTTCCTACTCATCTGAGGTGGTATATAGCAGATGTGAATATACTTATTTTGGTTGTAACAGGTTGTAAGAGATAGTCCTTGTCCCCTTGTCCATCTATGGCACGATTTCTGAACTCCAAGTTCAAAGTCAATACTGATTGGTGATTGACGGAATGACGAAAGTGGTCATCAACGCATCACTTCGAGGATAGGAGAAAGGGAAAAAAACTTTCCTTTTTCTAAAAATGGTCGTGTGATCAAATTGTCCATCATCAAATTTTTTGATAATCTGTAGTTATGTCAATCATCCATTGTCGGATATAAATCGAAAAATTCGGTATATTTATTTGAAATCAGATTTGTGTGGTATATTTATTGCCGACGCTTGCTTGAAAGTCAAGACCAGCCATTTTGCAACAGGTATGTTTTCATTCTTCTCCCTTCCTATTGGGGGAAAAAGGTACCACTCTTACAAGTCTTGCCTGAGCATGATTTCACTTTGTCAGGTCGTAGCCCAAATTCATTGTTGGTAACTTGTATACACTGCAGTTGGCCGGTATTTGCCGCTGCTGGTCTGTAATTGCCGCCGCCAGGGGCCTGTTTCAAGAACGTACAAATCTTGTAGCTACAAGAGAAACACAAAGAAAGACGATGATGAATAACTGTTTTTTACTCGTTTTTTACCTGTACCTGCATTGTCTTTCTCTGGTAGCTACAAGACTTGTAATTTTATGAAACAGGCCCCTGGTCTATTTATTGCTGTTAGATGGTCATTGCCGATTCTCGTTAATAATCGCTGCGTCTTATCTACATTCACTACTGGTGTTACGTAATTGCCGCTGACGTCAATGATCTCATCCTACGAATTAAGAGAATAAGAGACCATCGGGGTGTTAGAAATATATTTTTATTCAAATTTTGTTCGAAGAAATAGAATATTCTATTACAAAATCTAATATTTCCCATTTTTATGAACTAATTGGTGGGTTGTTCATTACAATTGAAGAATTGGTAGTGCCTTATTTTCATTTTTCACTCAATTAATACTGTTGCAAAAAAAGTTTGAAATAGATTTTTTGGTGGAAATTGAAGTTTTGATTGATCAAAGAAAATAATGTTGTGACAAGAAAATTGAGATATCAAAATATGACATATTAGTGAAAAAAAGTTGAGATAGAGAATATGAAATATTAGTGAAAAAAATGTAAATAGAGATATAAATGAAATGATATGAACGAATGTTGGAACCAAGTTACAGGTTGGGGGTACTCACGACGTTTCGATTCTTGGTATTCGCAACCGTCTTCGGGTGATGACTGACAACATTTTGGGATATGGTCGGTTATATAGACCGGATTTCCCTATGGTGGGAAAGAAGGGCGCTGCTAACAATGAGGCGCACGGGTGCTACTAGAATTCTCCCTCATCGAGCAGAAGTTGGTCCATCCCTTAGATAAGTGGTTTCCACACATTTCGGATTTCACTCTAATAATTCATATTTTGATATTTCAATTCTTTTGTCACAACATCATTTTCTTCGATCAATCAAAACTTTATTTCGATGTCGACCGAAAAATCCATTTCAACCTTTTTGTTTGGATTTGATTATCTTATTTGATTTGTAATTTCACACCTTCATCCTTTCGTTTCTAGCAACAGGTTTCAATAGATTTAATAATATAGACAATGGAGACCGAACCGATACCACTCAGCAAGGAACCTTGTCAACCACGTTCAAGCAAATTTCTGTAAGATTATAACTGCATCGTTTATGGAGATACATAGTTAGTCAATCATATGGATATATCATTTGAAGGGATTGATACTACGGGTAAATGACACTAATTCCGTTTCCAAGTCTTGTCTTATTGTTAATTTTTTACAGACGTCGCGTCGGTGCTTGAATCACACATTTTCTTGATCACTGATACATAATACCATGAGATGACAATCGATTCAGGAACATAATTCAAATTTTTCGTCAGTGTCGTAGATCATTCATGTTGAGGATTATTTTAAATACTGAATTTCTATTTCTTGCATAAAGTTCTATCGTCAACTCCATTCTGAAATTCCATTACTTTCTATTTGACATTTCAATGAAACTGACAGACAGAACTCTGCACCTATTTTTCCCTCCAGAGAAAGAAACTTTGACGTACATTGTCGGGTGAACATAAATATCGAAATAATATTATAGAAAGCGCAACAAAAATGCTTCAAATCCTTTTTACAAATACATTGATAACCTATCATGTTTCTCTATAAACAATGGTTACTGTAAGTGAGAATCGTACGGAAAGTCTAATATTTGATATTTTATATTGTAATTCTCAATAATATAACACATTCATAACGTAGTTGTATGAAAGAAAATATGGCATTAGAAACCCTCGAGAGATATAAGTGAGATATAAATTACTACCGCCTCAAGCTGTTTCGAGCACTAGTATGTCGAGAAAGTAATGAAAATAATTTGCGGCAAAAAATACTCGACCGAGACACTCTGAACTTGAAGTGTTTGTGGTAATTTGGTTTCCATCTTTTCTCTGCCGCAATCTCGACGTTGAAGGAAGGGCCCTTGAAGTTTCACGAGAGAACAACGTCTCATTGTGTTTTCATTCTGTTAGGAATAACGAATGTGAGAAAAAAAAAAAGATAAAATCGTATTCGAATTCATATCAGGCAATCACACGTGTTATTGAATTGTAATCAAATTGAGTTTCACGCAAGAAGCATAATTTTATTTTTGTACTCCTTAGAGATTCCCGAGTGGACCGTACCAAAGCCAAAATAAAATAATCGACTTGAGAAACTTTTATATCACACCCAAATTGACAGTGACATTTCATTTTTGATATTTGCTGATAATTTGAAGATATGCACTATATTCATGAATATTTCTTTCTGATTCTGAAATTTCTCCATTTCGACAGTTTTCTTAAAGATTGGATGTGTTTAAACTCACTCAAAATGAATCTTGAAAAATTATAATTTCTTTTTTGCTTAGTGATGATTTTATCGATTATCCTTGCGAAATAAATATTACTGACTACTCAATTATCAGAGATCCCACCTGTGAGGACTTGATATTATACTGCATATAATTTGTTTTCCTGTTTCTCATTACACACCTATTCCGAATCAGTTCGAAGAAGTCGCACAATAAAGATATTCGACTCCTATTAAACTCTCCAGTTCACAATTGTGCAACTGCCTCGAACTGTTCTCGGTCAAAAAAACATAGTTGACTGAGGAGGGATATTTTCCTCTCACAATTTGTCTGACTGAGCAAACCTTGTTTCGAAATGATTTCCTAGTTACGTTGATGAAAATCAATCATAAGAGTGAAGGCGAAAGGGGAGTGTCTAATATTTCTGGATTTCCATTTCAATTACAATGTTCTTTTTTTCAATTAACTTTCTATCCAGGTACCTATAGATTGGCCGTCCACCCAAGTTAGCAGACGCGAGTATTCAGAGTACCTACCTACATAAAGATGTAGTACTTAGTGAACCACATTGTGTTTTTCGGTGAATAGGGTACGCCTGGGAGCCCTGGGTTCCACCACTCCCATGAGATCAAATTAAATAAAAGGAGATGTCTCATGATTGATGCTCAGAATAAAAAAAAAAACAATTTCTAACTGAACTGGATCGATGAAGATGAACTGTGAAACCATTTCTATGATAGGAAAATATTCATAAACTCAATGATGTGTCAACATATTGTATAGTAGAATGAAGATGGAAACGAATGAATTATTGCAGTTCCAGAATGGGAGAATATGTATTAAAACATCAATTTTCAACCGTCAGCTTTTTATATTATACAATTGAAATCCATATCTGATGTTTATTGCTATTCGTAACATAATCAAGAAAGGGAGCTGCCTTGTATTCATTCTAAAATTCTAGAATGATTGAAATTCGTACATATGTAACAATAGTTTAATGGCTTTTTGTGTTACTAGTATAACAAAATTTCCGAAAGCAGCCTGAGTTGAATAAAATTGAAATTTCTATTGTTTTCTATACAATATTTTTTTATTCCGAAAAAATATTTTTTCATTATTTTCAAACGGCGAAATTGTCTAATCTTGAAAATCTCTCAAGTTACAACTTCGTTTTGAATGCCAAAATACATACCATTTTTAAAATTCTCCAAAATCAACAATATTGTCACAAAACAGGAGCAATGATCATTTAGCAAAAATGATATTCTCTCTCGGTAAAATCGTTATGGTTTGTTTGGAAATTACTTCCATTCTTCTGATGATTATGATAAAAGTTTTGATATATTTGCCTAAACTTATTGCTACGTTTCATCAAACGACGATACATGCAGATTGAAACCTTTGTTGTAAAATTTGGGAACTTTTCCTAGAAATCAATTACGCTAATACCAAACTGATATTTTTTGACTGGACGTATCAGTTTTCTTCTCCTGAAGATGATAACCTTATTAGCAAAACGCGCGTCGCGTACAAAAATATCAGTTTGGTGTCAGGATAATTGTTCTCTAGGTAAAATAACAAAAAAATCTAGATATATAAACTCCACTTTCAGAAAATACCAGAGGAAAAATAATGAAAATTAAATAAGTGAAACGAAACACGCATATGATTATTGATTTCACCATCAGTCTGGTTTTCGATCGTTAAAAGGAGCATCAAAGTTAGAGCCGCCGTATTTTAATGGAAAATAGTAGTAAACTCGAACATTCTCTGTGGAATATCGAACTAGACATTCAGGAGTGATATAGGTGTGTATCGCGAGAGAAATCGTTATCCCACCGAGTTCGTTGCCTGAGATGGGAATAAGGTATTTCGTATTCACTTCGTTTGGATAACTGGAACTTGCCATTTGGGATTCATTCTGAATGATGCTTCCCGAATAGAGAATCAGTTATGATTGTCGTCAAGAAGACTTCAGAGATTGCGTATTTTGAAGTTCAACCTTGTTTGTCTATATCTCTTGTTCGAATCAAGCTAAGATTATTTCCACCACCACCATTCATTCTAATTCAGAATTGCTTCGTTGTTACAGACTTTCGTGAATATTCATTTTCGAATTGAGAAGCAGGTTTGTCTGGAAGAAATTCCTTTTAGGGATGAGAACAGATAACATCGACTGCTAAGCTTAGGGAACTATCTACAATCAACAACATTCAAATCAACATTGTGCAATGTTTTTTCCAAATTGAGGATGTCATATCCATATTCCTCGAAGAATTAAGAGCTTTCTTGGGTAGTCATGAAAATTATTTCAATTCCAGGATTTGAAAGTTTGACAGAGACAGCATGGTGGATCAAAGGTAATATAACTGAAATGAGGTGATGATTATATTCAGGAATTGATAATAACTAAGGACATCAAAACCATATACCGTGATATCTAAGCCCAGATATCATCAAAAATTAAGATCAAAAACTTGTTCCCTAAGATTTCTGAAAATTCGGGTATAAATTGGCAATACTCGAGCCTTTTCTGAGCGAGTTCCTCAGCAAGTTTTCTTGTGGGTTCTGCCACACCGTATTGAAAAGTGAATTTCATCACACTCACGGAAGTATTTCCGATCGTTTTAAACTTTATGAGTGGATAGATATGCGATATATTTCAGACCAGTATAGTTTTCTACGAAATAGATATACAGGCAAATTTTTATCTAATATACAATTGTCCATTCTGAATAAATTGGAAAAATAAGATGGTGCGACTGGCACCTTAGTAATTTCCCAGTTCATTGGAAGAATGTATTGAAAGCACTTGAAAAAACCGGTCAAGTTTCGTGAGCAATGTTGCCATCCAGACTTCAAATTTTATATCACAATTTGTTGATCAATCTGTTTACCCATAATATTGCATAGTATTTACAATAATAAACGGAGACATAATATTGAGGAGTTGAAATTCCTCTTCACCTAGAGCTAGCTACAATAGTTTACTTACAACACAATTTTTATCCCCGAAAATGAATTCACACGACCTTTCGCGAAGTTCAAAACAAGCAAACGAATACATCATACCTTCCATTCTTCATTTTCAGTACGGAGAGAATGAATTAATGAAGGTTTCATGCATTCCATAATTTTTGCTGACTCATTCTTGTTTCCGATTGCAAGGTGGCCATATTGAGGGCCAGTTTTTGAATCAACTGTTATGAATCTTAGCTGTCAACCTAATCCTCAACAGCCCAGCAATTTAGCTTTCAGCTATCGCCTTGCTGGTGATTGAAAAACTGGACCTATAGGTTGAAAATATTCTTATAATGATCTTACTTGGGATATCACACCCATTCACTTATGTAACTGAAAATATAGGTTGAATTTTAGAATGAAGCCGTTAGTATGTTGTAGAAGATCATCTTGAAAAATTTAAAATGTTATGTTTCAATACCACTTATATTTAGAGTAAACGTTACTCAAATTTCCTTTTTTAAAGACATTATCGACGAATACTACGAATAATATAATGAACTACTCCTATAAGTTTATAATATTCGTTTGATAATGTTTGTATGAGACGAAACTGCAGTAATGTTAGTCGCAAATATACTCAAGTGCTATAAAAATATAGACAGCTTCATATTCCATTTTTGATGTGGACATGGACAATAAACTAGTACTCAAACTAATTTTTTCTTCAATCCAAGCTTTTCAAATATTTTCCTACTCTAAAGTACTTTCTAAAGAAATATGGAAGCATTGTATCGATGAGACGACGTCCCATACGAAACTCTCTTTTACTCATAGCTGTCTCTTTGTCGTGCTAACTCTTTTTAATCGAGTCGTGCGAGATTACAAGGATTTGGGTTGAAAAGTGGTTGCAAGCGTGAAGCGGCTGAACTATCAAACTCATGTAAGTTTGTCAGTTAATATTTTTTGTGTAGAATTGATTTCATGCAACTTTTGTTCGGAACTTCGGAAAAGACATTTTCAATTATTTTCAATTCATTATTGACAATCCTTGTCAAATTGGCACCTTCATATTTTGTTATTCCAAGGGATTTTTACTGGTCTAATTTGCTACTCCTATAAACGAATACTCACATTATCACCTCCTTTGTGAAGTCGGATATTGTTACATAAAAAGGGAGTTGATTTTGTTTTCTGTGTGGTGTTAATATCGATCTCATAATCCGAATGTGCCCTCGGCATCTCTATTAGTTTTCCTTATTATTATGGTCCCCAATACAGGGTAAGTAAAAATAAATTAAATTAAATAAATGAATGAAAATTCTTATCAGAATTGAAATTCAAGTTTCAAAATTGAATATGGTTATAATTTGACAGAAAGTGTTGAGGAGAGTGAAAGGATCTATGACAAAAGTGTGTGTGATATTGTGCGGAGAATTCCGTATCATTAATTTTTTCTACATTACATTTTGTGTAGTAGTATGAATGCCTTCGACAATCACATCTCATGTTCCAAAATGATATTGATCTGGAAGTAGTCCATATATATATATACAGTTGGATCAAGGTAATCCAAAATTCAGGGACAAAAGCTCCCAATTTTCTATTTAATTATATTGTTTTTACATTAAATCCGTTTCCATAATAATGTTTATGAATTTTCACAAATTACACTCAAAATTTTGATAAGGCCTTCAGCAACCCTGGCATCATTGTCTATTCTCTACCCATCTATAAATTTCAAAAATTCGCGGGCTCACTCTGAGGGTGCGTCGACCTACCGATATTTCCGCATATATTACGTAGTTCCGGACATCCATGCAGGATGGAACTTTTAACCTAACATTTTCTATCATTCCATGCCGGCGTTCGACATGCGAATGGACGTCTAGTCATAATATTTTTGATATAAATTTTAATTTGTGTAATGTTGACCAAATTGAATATTTTGAATGAAAGTTTTAATGTTCGTGACATATGTTTCATACATGTTTCAAATTGTTAACAACTTTTTTGCACTCAATCTCGTGGACACTGTAAGTAGTTTTTTCGCACTTTTACTTTGCAAATTTGACAAATTATATAATATTGTAGCTTTCCCTGAGGATGACAATAAACATTGTCGAAATATTGGAATTCGTGTTATAAGAGTATACTTCCTGCATGCTGCTTACCCAACTATTTTCCTAGTTATATATATATACATATATATATATATATATATATATATATATATATATATATATATATATATATATATATATAACTGAGTAATCTCGGAAAATTTCGGAATACACTCAAAGTGGTAGAGTATGCCTTGGGGATGCAGTCAAAAAAAGTGGGCTGGTTAAAGAAAAACTCTCTGTTAAAATTGTCGAGCTTTCGAAAATTTTATTTCCATTATCAAGACATCTGTAAATATTATCTATGTGAGTTAAAACAATACCAATATTTGTGGAAATTGAATTACTAACTTCATTATACAAGAAAAAAACATTCTTCACAAGAATAAAACTTGTACATGTTCGTTAATGGATTGAAAGAGGATTAAAAATGGTCACTGTTTGGCTCTTGAATATCAGAAAAGTGGACTAATTCACTTTCTTTTTATTTATTCTGTTTTTAACTGTCAGAGAGCACTCGTGGTCTGGGCGCCATGTGACTGATCATGGAACAACATAGACAGCAACAGGTTGCCAGTCTGTCAGTTGGCTTGTCATAATTTTGAGCGAGGTGTCAACCATACAACATCAGTGCTCTGTGACAGCGACATCTATGAGAAAAAATATGAGTCAATATTACTGTGTTATTTGAAAATTGCATTTGAAAATTTAGTTTGCATTTGAAAATTTATTTGAATTATACATATTGCTCGAGGCCTTAGTGGAATCAAGTTTAAGAATGTGATTATATATTACGCTGAGGTTTGCAACATCTGACCTCTTGTTCATACTCTTGGGTTCCTTATCGATGTAAACCATCTCTAGGAAATTTCTTCTAAGGCAATCCACTGCTAAAATGGTAGGGTTAGTAAAGTCTATATGGTGAAAAGTTGAAAAGCTGTGTTCTGCTAGAGCACAACTGTTTTTTTTTGAGTTTGCAGTCGCTTTTGTGGGACGTGATGCGCCCTGATAAATTTCTACCAGTCTGTCCAATATAGACCTCGTCACAATTTGAACATGGTATTTGTAACCTAATCCTGATATTATTATATTAAAATTGGTAGCTATCACAATCAGTCTAAACCACCAACGAAAGTCTGACGTTAAATAATTGTTCAATTTATTTTTCCAAAGAACAGTATAAAAAAATATCAATGTGCATTTTTGTACGTTAGAGACCAATACCTCAATGTATACAAATTGTTACTTAATCTAAGGTAGGTACATGCCAATTTCGAATTGACTGATCTGAGACAGTTGAGAAACTGGATAAAAAAGAAATATCACTAAGTAAAAAAAATGTTGAATATCCAAAATAAGTGATGAATTCAAGAAAACGAGCAAGAAAACCACGTCAGTTTCCATTCGAAACAGTTTATCTCGAAAACGGTTCAAAATAGAAATAGTATTATCTGAACAAAGTCAATCTAAAATTGAATGTAGAGCTCATAAATGTTGAAATATACAGGGTGTTCCTTTGAAAAAATTGGGTTCCACTCATTTTTTCATGAGATCAAAGTATTTGCATTTTTTGAAGACCCTGTATGAGGCAAATGAAACTATGACTCGGAGTGGAGATCCTCATAGTATTACTCCACTTTATTTCAATTTTGATAGTTTTAGTGCAAGAGAGTTCAAGATTATCTGTATTCATAAAAGTTCGTTTGTTAAAAAAAAATATCGAAATTAATTTATATCTTCTAAACGGTAGAAGATAGGTATAGGGAAATAGTATATGATTTCGTTGAAAAAGTGATAATGAATCATAGTATGATATTATATACGGGGTGTTCCATTTGAAAAATCAAAGAAGCCGCTACTTTATAGTAGAAGCGACAACGCCGCATCGTCTAAAATATTTCAGACGTGTAGGTCATATTGATTTATGCGTACTGTGAAAGTTTCAGTTTGATCCGTTGAATAGTTTGCCAGAAACGGCTTATTAACGCTCATCATGAAAAGCCATGTAAAAATCAGATAGGCTCGATGTTTGTAACTATAGACCAGTAAAACAGTGCCATCAACAATTTCCAAAATTCTGGAATATTGTTTTCTGGTAGATTTGACAACTATCTGAATTCTTGTGGTATTATTTCAGCAAATCAGCACGGGTTTGTTGGCGGAAGATCAACCATTACAGCTATGTATGAATTATGATAAAATTTTTGAGTACATGGTGGCAGGCGAATGTTCAGCTGGCATATTTTGTGATCTCAGCAGGGCATTCGAATGTATGAACCATGATGTTTTGATGATGAATCACAATTCAATGAGAATTAACTGTACTTCTCTTTCATGTTCGAGTTCAATTCTGAGCGAATTGAAAAAATACAGGTGTTCCGCAAGGGTTGATTTTGGGGCCAAAATTGTTCATTTTGTACCTTCACGGAATTGACAATGTATTGCTTCCGGAATATAAT
>JAVJAQ010000931.1:0-126279 GCA_032362365.1 Zygogramma bicolorata
TGGTGCGGAATATTACATACCAGAATAATTGGCCCCTTTTTTTTTGAAAACAATTTGAATGGTCAAATTTTTTTGAATTTTTTGAAAAACGAGTTTTCCAACGCTATGGATGAACTTCCACTAGCAGAAGAGGCCCATATTCTATTTCAATTAGATGGCTGTTCCATCCACAATAGCAGGATTGTTAGAGATTGGCTGGAAGAAAGTTTTCCTAATCGGTGGATAGGGCGAAATAGTTCGCTGATTGAGTTTCCCCCCAGATCCCCGGACTTGACTCCACTTGATTTTTTTTTATGGGGCACCGTTAAGGAAAAAGTATACAAAACTCGCCCAACGAGCAAAGAGGAACTGCGTGAAAGAATAAGACAGGCTTGCAGAGATATCACCCCAAATCAATTATTGAATGTTTTGGTTAACATTAGAAAACGATATGATAAATGTATCGAATTGAATGGAGATTTGGTGGAACAGTCCGAAATTTAATGTGTGGGCATTGTCATGTTAATACATTCTTTTGTAGTGGTTCATTTATGTTTTTAATATTGATAATTATATTATGATATAAAGATGTGTATTTCTATTCTTTGACAACAAACTGCAGTGTGCTAATAAAGATAACTATATCGCACATAAAGTTGTTATGTTCTGAAGAAGTATTTCAAACCATATTATTTACAAAATTGTTATTTAATATACAACTATTTGAATTATTTTGACAGTGATTGGTATATTTTACTTATGCCATATTTCTGTTAAAAAACATTATTTTATCTTGAAATTTCAGTCACAACCATTTGAAAGCATCACAAATCCAGTGGCGTCGTCAAATTTCATATAAAAAATTCGCTAGTATGTTTTTTGGATTTTTGACCTTGAAAAAAATTCGAAGTAGGCCTTGAAAATTTTATTTATATTTCGACTTCACAGCACTCTAATAGAACTATTGACGCTCTATCTATTGAAAAAAAAAACTTCTGAATCGGATAATAAATAACAGTTTTAGAGAGGTGGCCCGCTTTCAAATGGGTCACTCTGTATATGTCTTGATAAAGGGAATAAACATTCTCGAAAGCTCGACCAGATAACAAAGAGTATTCTTTAAACAACAGCCCAGTAATTTGACTGCATCCCCAACAACATTCCGTATATATATATATATATATATATATATATATATATATATATATATATATATATATATATATATACATATATATATATATATATCAGTTCTTATTATTTTTTTGATTGGCAAAATTTTAGATTCACGAGAAGTTGCTGACTAATTGGACTTGTTCTATCCAGAAAGAACATTTTCAATAGACGCAACAACTTTTCGGGTTAGATTAAAAATCTGCTCTACACTTGTATGGATTCCAACAATATCAATTCTTATTTTTTCAGATTGTGGTAGGTTACAAACCTAGAAAACTACGGAACAAATATTGATCCACCACAAAATAATGACGTTCAAACAGTATAAACTGTTGAATTTTGGAGTGAGTTTTTCGCCTGGAACAGAGAATAGCTCTGATCAAAGGGAAAAGCTCAGAATCCTTTGTATCCAGACACGAACGCTAGAAACGTATCCACCCGTTTGTATATGAATGCAACCGTTTCAAGCTTCAGCGAATCTCAACGCGTTTATATCAACTCGCAATCGCAACTCGATTTGCTTGTACTCAGGATATACGAAAATTGTTTTCGTATTCCGATTGTCTGAACGGAGCGAACGTGTTTCTCTTCAACGCTGGCGTCATGAAGAGACAGAGAACGCCATTCATCGAAACGCCACGATCGTATATCGCTGGATGAAATTTGTGCTTGATTTACATTTCCTATCTGACAACCGGCATATGATTTACGTTGCGATACGTTATTCAGGATGAACGAATAAATATCACCGCCCACTTCATCTATGTGCCTCCGAAATGTGGATGAAACTAATCTTTGTATGTATATGGAGCAACGTTTGTCAACGGCGTTCGAATGTGATTGGTGTTAGAATCAGTGCTAGTTGCAGATAATAATCGCTTTTTTGTTCCCTAGTTTCATAACCTACCACAATTTGAAAAAAAAAATTGAATTAATATTGGAAGCTATACAAGTGTAGAAGGGCAGATTTTTAATCTACCTCGAAAAAATGCTGCGTTTATTGAAAAATAGTTCTTTCTGGATAGAACAAGTCCAATTGGTCAGCAACTCCTCGTATAACTCAAAAAAATATTGAGAACATATATATATATATATATATATATATATATATATATATATATATATATATATATATATATATATATATATATATATATATATATAATTTAATTAATATAAGTTTTTATACATATATATGTAATGTTGAATGCAATGTGTGACTCTTTTTCGAATGAGGAAAAGTATCAGTTTTCTGTGTCTCATTTTACGTCTGACTTCTTACTATAACCTCACGTTAGTAAGTACATTTTCTTAATGTTTTACAACTGTTTTATAATGATTAAAATTTTGTAGATGTCTTGATAAAGGGAATAAACATTCTTGAAAGCCGACCAGATAACAAAGAGTATTCTTTAAACAACAGCCCAGTAATTTGACTGCATCCCCAACAACATTCCGTATTTCTATATATATATATATATATATATATATATATATATTGTTATTGAGTTCGGGTTGAACCGCGTCTGGAGTTTTGTTCTCGACGTTTCGGCTCCGATTTTGGTGCCATTTCCAAGAGTAAATGTGACTTCACGCTGAGGTCTCAATCTGATTACTCCTTGGTTGTTGTCACAGGGGGCAAGGGTTTGTGACTTGACGCCGGGGCCTCAATCTGCCTACTTCCCAGGTCTCGTCACGAGTTCTTTCTAAGGTCTCAATCTGCCTACTCCTTAGATCGAACTGAGGTATCGAGGGATGTTGGGTGGTATTTATAGCAGCGGGTGCTGCTAAAGCACCGTCGGATGTCTTGGTGGGGATTGGGCATCTGGAAATTAGGGGTTTCCATGCAGTTGGAAGTCTCTGACCGTCGTCACGTTTATTCAAGCAGGAAGGTCGCTTCTCGATTTCGATGGCCTCGCGAATTATACGAGCTTGTAGTGTTTTTGCTGTGGCGATGGTCTTAGTGTTCTCAAAGTCTATGTTATGTCCTGTCTCTTGATGATGTTTGGACAGAGCTGAAGATGGGTCTGATTTTCGGACAGCAAGTTGATGTTCATATACTCTACTTGTCACACGTCTGTTGGTCTGGCCTACATATGTTCTATGGCAATCAGAACATGGTATTTCATATATACCCTGTGATTCGTTGACGATTTTGTCCTTGGGGGAGCGGAGGAATGTGGAGATTTTATTGTTGGCTGTAAATATCGTTTTTATGTCCTGTTTTTTGAGAATTCGGCTGATTTTGTCAGTAACTCCTTTAATGTAGGGAAGGAAAGCTTTGTGGAGAACGTTGTTGTCTGTTGGGTCTCTGGGAATGGAAGGAGAAGTTTGATGGGAATATATATATATATATATAAATATATATATATATATATATATATATATATATATATATATATATATATATATATATATATATATATAATATATATATATATGTATATATATATATGTAGAAATTGATGTTTTCACGGATCTTCGATATGCAAGATGAATTTTCTGGGTTTTTTTATCCGTTAGGTATCTTCTAATTTGTTCGACGTTTCGAATTCCATTTTGAATTCATTCTCAAGAACTGTGAGACGAATATCTGTCCATACCGTCCTGGTCAATCACTCCCCTTACGAAGTAACCAAGCAAGAGTAGGCAAAGACTTCAATTGTCTGTTCTTCATGGAAACTGGTATTCATAATGTTTGTCCTCAGTTCCGACTAGGTCCGATATTATTGATGATTATATCATTAACCGCTCTCTAAGATTGTATCCTGCCCATCCAGGTATTATGTAGAAATTGGTGTTTTCACGGATCTTCGATATGCAAGATGAATTTTCTGGGTTTTTTATCCGTTAGGTATCTTCTAATTTGTTCGACGTTTCGAATTCCATTTTGAATTCATTCTCAAGAACTGTGAGACGAATATCTGTCCATACCGTCCTGGTCAATTACTCCCCTTACGAAGTAACCAAGCAAGAGTAGGCAAAGACTTCAATTGTCTGTTCTTCATGGAAACTGGTATTTATAATGTTTGTCCTCAGTTCCGACTAGGTCCGATATTATTGATGATTATATCATTAACCGCTCTCTAAGATTGTATCCTGCCCATCCAGGTATTATGTAGAAATTGATGTTTTCACGGATCTTCGATATGCAAGATGAATTTTCTGGGTTTTTTATCCGTTAGGTATCTTCTAATTTGTTCGACGTTTCGAATTCCATTTTGAATTCATTCTCAAGAACTGTGAGACGAATATCTGTCCATACCGTCCTGGTCAATCACTCCCCTTACGAAGTAACCAAGCAAGAGTAGGCAAAGACTTCAATTGTCTGTTCTTCATGGAAACTGGTATTTATAATGTTTGTCCTCAGTTCCGACTAGGTCCGATATTATTGATGATTATATCATTAACCGCTCTCTAAGATTGTATCCTGCCCATCCAGGTATTATGTAGAAATTGATGTTTTCACGGATCTTCGATATGCAAGATGAATTTTCTGGGTTTTTTATCCGTTAGGTATCTTCTAATTTGTTCGACGTTTCGAATTCCATTTTGAATTCATTCTCAAGAACTGTGAGACGAATATCTGTCCATACCGTCCTGGTCAATCACTCCCCTTACGAAGTAACCAAGCAAGAGTAGGCAAAGACTTCAATTGTCTGTTCTTCATGGAAACTGGTATTTATAATGTTTGTCCTCAGTTCCGACTAGGTCCGATATTATTGATGATTATATCATTAACCATTCGTCTCACAGTTCTTGAGAATGAATTCAAAATGGAATTCGAAACGTCGAACAAATTAGAAGATACCTAACGGATAAAAAACCCAGAAAATTCATCTTGCATATATATATATATATATATATATATATATATATATATATATATATGATGCGTTGTTTTTTCGGGTTTCATTCCGTGTTCTGTGGTTTTGATCCTCTGAAGGATAATTCTCACAACGTTTCGGCAAAGTCTCATTTGCCATCTTCTAGGTGATGTCTTGAATTTCGATCTCCGAACTCGACTGTCGAACGTTGTATATGTAAATGTGTGTGTGAAAATACTCATACGAGAAGTTGCTACTAATTGGACTTGTTCTATCCAAAAAGAACTGTTTTTCAATAGACGCAGCAACTTTTCGGGGTAGATTGAAAATCTGCCCTTCTACACTTGTATAGAGTCCAATATCAATTCTTATTTCTTCAGATTGTGGTAGGTTACAAACCCCGAAAACTACGGAACAAATATTGATCCACCACAAAATAATGACGTTCAAACAGAAATTTGTAGGTTTATTGATATATTTTCTATATGATAACTCAATTTAAGGAAAAAAACGGTTCGTGAATGACAAATTATCAATCAAATTTATCTATTTTCTACTTATCAGGGCAAATCTACCAATTAACGCTATTTACAGATAATATACGAAATCCCATTTTTTGATTCAATGAATAGAAAACCGAAAAATGAAGGATAACAAGTTGAAATCTCTGTTCGATCATGGATGACTGATTATCTGAAAATCGCAGGCATTCGGAAGCTCATTCCCAATTAGTTTCCTGTATTAATCCTTTCATCAAACTACTCATCAGTTTGGGATATAACTTTCGTATAATTATCTGAAAGAACTGAAGTGTGTGGTGAAAAATTGCTGTTTGACTCGAGCTACTGTTATACAATTACTAAAATTCCTAGTGCGCATACCTGGTTCCCCAGAAAGTGGGCGGTCACATAGATCGTCATCCCCAAAAGTAATCGGTACTCTGAGAAATCTTCTCTAGCTAGTATACCGACAAGTGATTATGTTTTCAAGTTATCAAACATCGACATTCACTCGCAACAAGATTTTTATTTGAGCTTATCTGTAATTTTCTCGACACGTCGAATTGAATTGCTTCCACAAATTCCTCTCTACCATTCTATCTCTTACTTTGCGAAGACAATGGATACGCTCGAAGAATGAAAATTACGATAAGGAAGTTTGTGGCTTTCTTCTACGTTGTGTGTGTATGTTATAAGGGCTTCGCTAATGGATTTCGTCACTGAAGTTGGGTTGAGTTTTCAACAACCAAAGTGGATGATATCCCATTACTCCCGAAGTTCTTGTGAAATTTTGTCCCTCTTATTATTCAGCGAGGAAAATCATGTGGCATGATTATAGATAAACTTCGATTTTTTTCTTCAAATCGAAGCATTTCCATTTAGATCATTTTTGTTCGGAAGTTTATCATTGAGGTGAATGACAATATCATCATTTGTATTCATATCATCAAATAGTAATTTGACTATAATACTCTATCACAGCTCAATTCACCTGAAATATCTTTGCCATTCCATTTTCGTCACATTGAATTCCAGTTGCAGTTCATATTGTAGAATAAATTATAATGAGGAAAATAAAATGTATACCAGGAAAAAAAAACGTTTATAAATTGAGACTACTGAATGGAAATGGTTCGGACTTGAATTGTTTATATTATTAACTCTTTTGGAACCTGTTGCTAAGAACGTAAGGATAAAAACACAAATCAAGTAAAAAATATTGAAGAAATAAATGGAATAATATTGTCACAAGAAAATTGAGGCATAGAATGTGAAATACTAGTCAAAAAATGTAAAGCAAGGATCATTGTCAACCACATTCAAGCGAACAATTAAGACTATTGTTGTACTGAATGTTCTCAAGTACTAGTTGACTTGAGATGTGGTTTCATGGTCGGTATGCTTCTGGGAATTCAATTGAAAATTATTCCAGGCATTTGAAGATAACTGGTCTATCAAACAATCCACTCCAACATACATTGCTTTTCTTTAACGTCCCTCCCCTCCCTTTTATTTTTTGAAAGGGTCACCTCAAAACATTCAAACTTGGGAAAATGAAATTGATGAATGAATACTACATTTTGGTGCAATATAGATTTTCCGAGTTTTCCCGGTAATTTTCGTTACTTTCCAGAGGTGCTCGTTTGCACACCATTATTTTTCTGAAGTACCCTTCAAAAACAACCCGTGTACCAAAAATAATTTCTATTGGTTCAGTGTCAGGTTTTATGGCATTTTGACTACAGCGCCTGCATAATTATCTGTCATACCATTGATGACTGATGAACAGAATTGCTTTCTTTCTTATTGATCAACACAGCTATCACCAAATTATTCTTATTCCATAATGGGAATCGCACGTTGAAATCTAAGTCCCTTGCCGTCCTTCAGCTTTTTTCGGGGGTTACTGTTTTGTGGGGTGCAGTTCGTTGGCGATAAAATTGGAATAATTCCATAGTACTTACATTGGTCCAATTTTTGACACAGATGAGAATTTAACACTTTCCAATGAAGCGTTATTCTGTATTTCCAACTGAACAAATATTGCATCTTCATAATCTACTCGAGATGAGAGGTGAGAAGGCCTCAGGAAAATGAACAATGAACTTCAAAATACTTTTGGCAAAATTAAGAGCACTCTTCAAAATACTTTTGGCATTACATAATTTACACTTCTATAAGACATGAAGGTACTTCCTTAACAATCTTACATAATTTTTTTCTAACCTCGAATAACTTGGAACCTTTTTGTGATCGAAGGAGTAACTTCTTCGCTTGTCTTTGCCTTGTCAATTCTCTCTGGGAGCAATTTGATGAAGATTTCGTCATTACAAGCTAATATCGAGTAGTTGTGGTAGAGGCTTTGCTACGTGAAGCATAACATTACACCCGTTTGAAACACATTATCTAGTGGTCTTTCCTACTGACCTACTTTGAGAATGAACTGAATTCGGATTACAACGACTAAGATGGTAAAAAGGTTGATTATTTCTACTAGCGCTTTTAATAAAGTTGAAGGGTTGCTATTTTCAATCCTGTATGTGGAGAAATTTTGGTAAAACAATTATTAATAATACAGATTGGACCAAAATCTGAATAACTGATTATATATAAGAGAACATGATGCCCATCGTATACATACAGATCCTTGCGATATACTTTGTTTGGAAACTTTTTGAAGACGTAAACAACTATTATTTCAACTCCTAAGAAACTTCTGTGTTATCAGACATCCGAAAATTCAATTAGAATCAATGGAAATCGTTTTTTTCCAAGTTTTCAAACACTTTCTTAACGCAAAACTTCGACGAACCCTTTCGTATCGGAGTTTCTCTAACCGTTTCGAGCGGTGTTTTCGCACCGAAATTCGCGCTGATACTGCAAAGGATGCTGTGCAGAATCTAGAAACGCCCCATCACACTCTGTTTCCCCCCAACTAAGGGGTGAAACAGAAAACTTGGACTCATTGCGGAAGGTTGGAAATAGGTGAAAAATTCACTTTTTGACAGATTTGCTCCGTTAGGATGATTGCTTCTAGTGTGTAAAATGATTCAGAAATAATTTCACTTGATGACAATTTAATCTTCAGTGCCCTGTAGGATGTGTTTCTTGTAAGTTTTGGAAGACTATGTTAGCTCGAGTGATTCCTCGAAAATGATTTTGCGCATAATCCTAAATTCGTCCTTCCAGTTGTTCTCCACTAACTGGGCATGCTTGGATTCTTATAGGGTGGCTCAAATAAATATTTTTTCATTTCTGTCCATTTTAAAAATAGCTGCAGATGTCAGTCGTTTTTTTTATGAGTTTTTATGAAAATTTCTACTTTTTGATGTTGATTTTAAACTCGGTTCAGCTATTTTTTCATCTCAGAGATTGCAGAAGTAGGGTTTATACAATACAACATCAATCTGAGGATGGATATGATGAGGTACTTTTAAAAAACCTTTGTGTGTGTACATAATTCAGTTTTCTACCTCTGTGAACAATTCTGGAACAAGCAACAATTTCAAAATATGTTACGAAAAAAACAAATATGAATTGAAAATTTCGGTCAAACGTGTAGCAATTCTTCCAGTTTAACCTAAATTCAAAATGTGTATAATTGGTGTATTTTCAATTGAATTATTATATGTTGATTATCCATATATATATATATATATATATATATATATATATATATATATATATATATATATATATATATATATATATATATATGTATATATATATATATATATATATATATATATGATATTCAAAATATAGTTATGAAATAATTTTTTTCTAGTGTTGACATTTGCACACCCGAAGTATCTCTTCTCAACACGTTATGACATTTTAAGTATCACACTTTAAAAAAATATTTGTTCATGATAGAGTGGAGGAGGCGAGAAAATGCGCAAATTTCTACTAATTCAAGGCGTTAAATAGGAACCATTATTTTTTCACTAACAATTCTTTAATATATTCTTCGATGAATAATAATCGTTCAAAGAATTAGAATACACGTTTCTGTGACAAAATGAACTATAAAGAATTTTTTTTATTTAAATCAAGAATAGGGTAAATAATTTGTGAAAAGCGTGGGGTGCTTTTTAAGTAATATACTGACAACATGCAATTTTGCACAAAAGCGTGTTTTTATTTTTTTTCTCTACCATTTATTTTTCATTTTTCAGTTGAAAGCATGTTTTTTGGTTTTGAATACTATTTTTTCGAAGATCATGATGCTTTTATAGATCATTAGTATGACCATTAGCCCCAAAATGTGCAACAAGGAGAACGTCTTGAAGTCGCAGAAATTTTACGGAAGCATATAATATTATTAAAAACTGCAAATCTTTCTGTGGATTGTGAATATAAGTTTGATGAGATGTGCAAAGTGGCTCCTTCGCCAAAATTTCGTTCTATTCAAAGTCACTAGAAAAACAAATCGTTGATCCTGAAGGTCGTAGTAAGGATATCGGGATTTTTTTTATTATTGCATTCTCAACGGTCTTCGATGAGTATACATAAATTCAAATTAATCCGACGTTTCAAAGTTTGGCAAAACTGCATTCAAAGTTTCCGTTACAAACATCAAGCTGATAAGAGCGTGTTAAAATTGATTGTCTCTACAATTATTATTACTTTCTCTGAAATTGTCACATGTATCTCTGATTATGTAATAACTGATCTGTTTTTTTCAGGTACGTCCTACTGAAAACTAAATCGACATTGAGCTGGTGAGTTTTTACAAAAACACATACAAATCCAATGATAAATGCATATATGGCAGCGATATATTTTTCCGTTTATTACGAACTGTTTTGAATTTTGTTGGGGTGTTCAAGAATAGACTTCCCCTCTTTTCAGTATAGTTCCGACATTCATCGTAATTATCTAAAAGAAACCTGCCTATGTATTCAACGTTTTATGTCAGCGTAATCTATCAATCTTGTTCTGTAACGGATAATAGAAAAAGTGAAAATATTGTTGTTGATACGAGTTTCAAAGAAAAAGTCAAGTATTTCATATCCTCGTGAAGAGGAAAATGAAAGTTTGTGACGAGAATCTAGTATCGATATAGCGACGATATAGCTTTTATTCACTGAAAATATTGCAATATTTATTTATTTATTCATTTCAACAATTAATTTGTGAAAAATACAAGGAAATTTTGAAAGATGTCAAAAGGTGAAAGTATATACCAGAAATATAACCACTAATCATCATGATACATCATGATACATTATAACTAGTCACTGTTGCTAACCAAACGCTACATCATCGTTTCAGTTCACTGGTATATATTTCATTTTTTGCTTCCATAACAAACGTCGCATTCTGATGTAAGATTTTATTTCAGTCAACAAAATCTCTACACTTATCCCGATAGAGTTAGAGAGTTCATTATATCGACGACTAATCAAAATGAACACAAAAACTTTCAGAGGCGCGAATAACTTAGTGAAGTAATTCGTTCATTTAATCAAATGAAATCCATAATATACTTTTTCTGTCGTCGCCTGACGAGAAGAGCTACTGCTTTCATCTCGACGAAAGGAGACGAGTTATAATTTTGAAGTCGGAGAGAAAAGCTAATTCTCGCTATTTGCATTTCTTGAAGAGGTTCATACAGAATATACGAACAACTCTTTTAGTTTTTTGCTTCTAGAAGTTTTTCTGTTGTTTGGATATCCTTGTTTTTATACCGTTGGTAATTAGTATTTGGTTTTCCGGAATTGCGAAGTTTTCAGAACATAAAAGCATAGAACTATCTGAATGGTAGTGTTTTTTTTTTTACGGAAGAAAATTGTAAGGACAATTCAGTCATCTCTGTTTTAGTCTCTGTCCCCATTTCGTCTATACCAAGTTGGTTTCATACTTCAATTTAAGAACTTGTAAGAACTGCTACTGTTTCAATCTTCCTTCAAATCTAAAAAAACGTTACTCGAGACATACCTATATGATCAATTGGCACCTATTTTCTTGAAAAAGAGTGAAAAAAATTACTTCATGGACTCAGGACTGAGATAGGGATGACCAACTGGGCCGGAAATACCATAACACAAGGGCGAAACATTACTTACATTACATTTACTAGCAGCCAGAAATCCAGAATAACATATATTTGTATATATATTTTGTATTGCATTTTTTCTACTTACATTAAGTGATTTCATTAAACGCCATTTCATTATGTCATTCTCAATATGCCATATAAATAGTAGGTCATTATTGAATCGCTTTGCGGAGTTCAAGCTGAAAGTATTTGAAATATATGATATCATCACCCTCTCTGAGACTTGGTTAACCACCGACATAAACGATGATATGATTTATCTTCCAGGCTATACACTATTTCGACATGATCGTGGACAAGGTCGCGGGGGAGGCGTGGCAATCTACATCCGAAGCATCTTACGAGCACACAAACTAAATCTAAATTTGATAGAAACTATTGAACAACTTTGGATATCTTTCACGTTGAGCAAATCAAAGTATGTTATAGGTTCCCTGTATAGACCGCCCAATTTCTCACCACATGAGTTTATCGAACAACTCGATGAGGTTCTGTCTACACTCGCGCCAAAATATGAACACATCATTTGTGCTGGTGATCTCAACATCGATTTCCTTAACCCGCTCAATCAAATTCTTTCTCAACTGAATGAAACCCTCAGCTCACATGAACTAATCCAAATTGTCGATGAACCTACTCGCTACAGTGCCACTTCCAGTAAACTTTTAGATCTGATAATTTGCCCCGAAGCCCTAAATGTTACCGACCGTACTACAGTTGACTGCAGCTCTTTCACTGATCACCTTTTAGTTTCATGTAAAATAGGCCCCACTACTCACTTAAATAAAGACTTCATGTATACTTATAGAAATTTCAAAAATTTTAATCCCGTGGATTTTTCAAGTGATTTATCAAGTCTAGAATTCGAAACTATTTATCGTCTTGAAGGCATAGATGAGAAAGTGGATTTGTTGAATTCTTTGATTTTGAAATTATTTGATCTTCATGCACCGAAAAAAACCGTGCGCATTACAAAGAATAAAGCTCCATGGCTTACAGACAATTTAAAGACAATGATGAATTTACGAGACAGAGCCCTTAGCAAATTTAGGAGAAGTAGAACCACAAACCACTGGAACTACTACAAACAATTGAGAAATCTCACGAATCGCACAATAATACTAGAGAAAAAAGCGTACGTTGAATTCAGACTCAGAAATAATACCAACCATATGTGGAAGGAACTAGCTTCTTTAAATGTTCACAAAAAACCTCAAAAGACAATTCCAGAACAGCTAAGTAACGTAGATGACATCAATAGATTTTTTTGTGACTCCTCTTTACATGGTTTTACTCCCGACGCAAACGTGTTATCACACTTTAAAAACAATACACTTCATGAACATGTCACCTTCTCTTTCCATCCGACCACAGATGAAGAAGTGTACAATACTATACTTTCCATAAAGTCTAACGCCGTCGGCCCCGACAATATTAGTATTAAAATGTTACTGCATTGCTGCCCACACATTATCCCATTCATCACGCATATCTTCAATACATGCATTCAAGATTCTACATTCCCAATTATTTGGAAAAAATCAAACGTTGTTCCTTTGGCAAAAATTGCTTCCCCGCAAAGTCTCAACGATTTACGACCTATTAGCATTCTATGTGCAATATCCAAAGCATTTGAAAAAATCGTTAACACTCAAATGAGAGCTCATTTGGATGATCAAGAGATACTACCTCCGACGCAGTCTGGTTTTCGATCGAACCATAGCTGCACCACCGCGCTTCTCAAGGTTGTAGATGACATCCACACATCAATAGATAATAATAAACTTAGCGTCTTAGTGCTCATTGACTATTCTAAAGCATTCGACAGAATCAGCCATGAACTACTATTGAACTTATTGACATATCTTGGTTTCTCCATTGAAGCCGTGGCTCTATTGAAGAATTATCTGCTTGGTCGTCTTCAATGCACATCCCTTGACGGAAATAAATCAAATTTTCTAGAATTATCGAATGGTGTACCACAAGGCTCGATTTTGGGACCTTTATTATTTGTCATTTATACCTCGCAGTTTCCTCTCTGCCTCCGCCACACCAATATACACAGTTATGCTGACGATACACAAATTTATATGGAATTTGAGGAAAAACATCTGCACGAAGCCTGTCAAAAAATCAATGAAGATCTCAAATCCCTTGTCGAACTCTCGAAAAAATATTGTCTCTCAGTGAATACAACCAAATCTTTTGTAATGCTATTCGGTCGTACCGTCACCAGGAAGCGTTGTTTGAATGAAGTTCAAATATCTCTCGAAAATTCGCTCCTACCTTGTGTTGATCAAACAAAAAACCTTGGCTTGATAATCGATTACTCACTCAAATTCTCCTCCCACACCTCGCTGATTTTGAAGCGAGGATATTCAAATCTCAAAGCAATATATTCCAACCGAGGAATTCTGAATATGAAAACAAAAAAAATTCTCTGTGAAGCTGTCGTTCTTTC
The DNA here is from genome assembly GCA_032362365.1 of Zygogramma bicolorata. Classification (NCBI taxonomy): domain Eukaryota; kingdom Metazoa; phylum Arthropoda; class Insecta; order Coleoptera; family Chrysomelidae; genus Zygogramma; species Zygogramma bicolorata. Next base: position 14,008 of record JAVJAQ010000931.1, read on the forward strand.
ACATGCGAACTATGCTGATGTGGTGTATGGGCCTAATTTAACACAAAAGGACAGAAAAAGACTACAACTTTTACAAAATTCATGTCTAAGGCTAATCACAGGAACGCGCCGACGCGAACATGTCTCACATCATTTGAAAGAAGTCGGATGGATGAACATGGAAACGAGGCGTGTGTTCCATGCGTGCACGTTATTTCATAAAGTAATAACTTCAAACAAACCAACTTACCTCTACCTAAAAATAAGATTTCGCACAGACGTACACAACCTGAACCTTAGGTTCAGAAATCAACTCACACCTCCCCAACATAGAACTTCACATTTTCGTGGCTCCTTTTCTTATTTTATTACCAGGCTATACAATAGGCTACCGAATACTCTCAAGGGTATGAACCCCATTAAATTCAAATCCACCTTGAGGAATCTTATACTTACTAATAAAATACCTACTCTACTTACTCCCTTCAGGTGTTAACCATCTCTGCTGAATGGCTGCCTCCTTTTCAGTTTTTACTCTGCAAAGGTGATTCGTAACTGTTTGTATAATGTAGTTGAATTTCAGAATTTTTTTTTTCATTGTTTTCTCCTACTACTTATCATCTTTAATGTATTTTGTATGTATATATGTGGTATATATGTTTATATTATGAATTCTATGGGTGATTTATTCTGTATACATATGCTCAATATGTGTGTTAAATTTTTTTTTTTCTCTTGGTTGGATGGAAGAGCAAGATCTGGCTGAGTCACTTGTGACCCAGTCAGAAATTGAATCCCGCCATTTGATAGGATTGATGACTTTTTCATTACTTTGTATTTTATTGTTATTCTAACCTATCAATAAATTCGATTATTATTATTATTATTATTACTTATTCTGATGTTGTCGCATTGAACTTCAGTGGACTATTCATATATTGTTGAATCATTCATCAAAATTCCTCATGATATGTGAGAAAATATAGAACAGAATCAGATGAGTCGAGGAATTTTATCTCGAATCATTATACACGAAAGTGTTTTCTTGATTGCAGGATTTTGAGAGTTATGTAAATGCAGACATTTTGGTCGATTGAGCTAGGTGTAGTGGGGATATATGTTGAGATTATTCCCAAAACGAATGTAAACTCATAAAACTTTAAAATCGAACACAAGAACATTATAATACCTGAAAAGTGAGCCAGAATCCAGGTTTATTTCGATCAGTTTAATCGATTGAACAGGTCTGTAAAATTCAAGAGCAGTCCATTACCTTCAACTTTCTCATTGGTTATCCACATTGACAATAGTATATTACATGACTAGTGCGAAAAGTGACTTTTTTCACACGAGTGGGAAATATTGTAGCACGAGGCGTGGGCCGAGTGCGACAATCCCACTCGTGTGAAAAGTCACTTTCGCACGTGTAATGTACACTATTTTTCCTACGACCAGCAATTTATTTGAACAAAACGTAACAAATATCAGATTGGGTAGCCTGACTAATCTTACGTTATATTTGTAACAGTCTATGTTGAATATTGTTTCTATGAAAAGTACACACGAATTTACAATTACTCTCATAGAGAAATGAACAAATAATCATAATCAACGTTTATTTGAAAAAATTACAATACAATAAGTACTTATTAGATACCACAGAGGTGCATATTCATTTATTTGGAACCATAAAAATTGAAAGTAAATTGGTTATTGTTACAATTTGTAAATTGTAAAGGTGTCCGCGGAAGATTTGTTTCGATATATTCTCGGATGCTGCTTGTAATTATTGTGTTCATTGAAGAAGTTGAGGGTTTTGAATTTATGTTTTTCGTTATGGCTGATTGAGCATCAGTGTCTTCCGAATTCCCACGCACAGTGCTGACGATTTTAGTGGCGGTGTTCATTCTGTTGGCCTAAGAATCATCTATATATCCCCCAGTGACAGCAGAGGATTTCCTTCCCCCGTGTCTTTTGAGAGTGGTAATATCTCCTCCTGCATCTACTAGGATCGTAACTGGGGATCTCCGGGAACAATGACTGGTGTAAGATTCTGGATTCTCTAGTTTTGAAAATTTTGCTACTGAGGTGGGTACAGACCCCATTTTGTTAACACCCACCACTTGCTTGGTACATTTTTGGTCTTGATAGCTAAGAAAAAACTTCTTTCCATGGGTTGCTGGTCTTAATTTAGCATATTTTTTATATTTTATAAAATTCACCTGTAATATTGAATTTTCTGTCTATTTTATTTTTTGTATTTTTAATCATAACTATTGCTGCTATACCTAGATCTTCAATGTCATCTACAGTAATTTCTATTGATTCTTGCTTGCGACATGCTCCTGATATACCGAAAATTAGAGCAACTTGTAAGTCAACATAATCCTATTAGTAAACTAATGAATATCATATTGTTTTAAACTCACCTTGACAAATAAAAATAGATCATCAGGAGCTGTTGTAATAAACTGATTTATTTGCTGGGTTGTCAAGATCAATGCTTTTTTTTTATTTATAACCGTCATTTTTCCTTATCAAAAAAGCTTTTACCTTAAGATATTTTGAAATATCTACGTTATGATCAATGTATAAAGTAGTGCGCAGCATAGAATAGAGAGGCCACAGTGTATTTGGTCGTACTTTCTTGGATAAGTTATCTATGTATGCTAGAATTACATTTTCAGAGAAAGAACTTTTGATTCCTTTCATTCTTCTCCAGTTGATAAATTTATTATAAGCTCGTTCATACCTATTTTTGGACTTTTCTGGTAGAATTTGTAAAGAGGTTATTTTTGCTGCTTCTATGATTTCTGGTGGAGTGCAATCCAATTCATTTTCAGACTCCATAATTATTACGCAGGTATTTGATATATGCGTGGTGTAGACACTGAAAATTTTGTACAACTGTAAGATTTGACAGGGTTTTACTTTCGATTATGTAGGTATCAAGTTTTGAGAATGTTTATTTGTTGTGTCTTTTAATTTTTTCAACGCCTACTTTGCATTTCGTATTTTCAAATATGTGCCCGCGCCCGGGTCCCGATTCTCGAGAGCTAAACGAATACGCTTGTGATTTTCTATCCTAGTTCAGCACATATATGCCGTATCGCTTTACGTTATACTGAACGATTCATACGTCCGTCGAACGTATAGGGCTCCGGATCACTGGTTGCCTATCTTAAATAGAGGTAGTTCGTATGTATGCCTCAACTAACAGCAATCCGACAGCTGACAGTAGGTACCTAGATTGATGAAATTAATATAGATCTAATGTTTAATGGCGTCGGCCAGGGCCAGAATAGTTGCTTCAATGTATTGATTTTTGTGATAAATACTTATAATTTAATTATTAATATTATAATTGTGAACTATGAATAATTGAGTTGCCTTACTAACGTTTTCTTGTATCAGTCTGTTTGAATATTGTTTCTATAAAAAGGGCACATGAATTTGCAATAGCTATCGCAGTCAAAGGAAGAAATAATGATAATTACCGTTTATTTGAATATATGAGAATAGGTAAAGTACTTAATACAACACTTATTTCAGTATCACTACTTTTATTCGGGTTCGAAGGCCGTCGTTTTTTGGAATTTCTTCCTGACGTTTCGCTGGCTCGAGTGGCTAGCTTCTTCAGAGGTTCATTCATCTTGGAATTCACTCCGATGACTGGAGATTGTTTCTTCGCAAGTTGTATTTATGCCGATTCAGGTAGTTTGCGGTGCTAATTATTCCATTCGGATTCGTGGAATTGTCATTAATATTGATTACCTTGTTTACTTCCTGTGGGTTCGGAGAATAATCATTATTGATATCTGAAGAACTACCTGCAGTTATTATCGATTTTCTTAAAATGGGATTCCATATTCGGTTGAGGTTGACAGCTTCTTCTTTTCTGTTGAAATTATCCGTGTGTTTGTGGATTTCTATTGCCTCCCATACCAGTCGGCTATGGTATCCCTGGTTGGGTGCAATCAGTTTTGCATTTTCAAACAGAATCCTGTGGTTTCCCTCACTAAGTGCGTGTTCTGCCACAGCCGACTTGTCAATTTGCCCTAGTCTGCAGTTTCTCTCATGTTCCTTTAGCCTAGTTCCCATGGATCTTTTGGTGGTACCGATGTATACCTTCCCACAGGTGCACGGTATGCGATAAACCCCTGCTGCAGACAGTGGATCTCTTTTGTCTTTAGCCGATCTGAGGCTCTGTTGAATCTTCTTTGTGGGTTTGAATACAGTTTTTATGTTGTATTTACTCAGGAGTTTTCCAATTCTGTCTGTGACCCTCGGGATGTATGGCAAATATGCATGTGCAACTATCTGAACGTCCTCCTTGTTTCGAACAGTGGAATTCTTCAGTTTCATGGCCCTGTTGATCTCGGGTACACTGTATCCATTCGACCTCAAGGTCACTTGAAGATGTTCCAGTTCTTCCTCCAGATGTTCTGGTTCGCATATTCTTCGAGCACGTTCCGTTAGAGTAGAAATGACTCCTCTCTTTTGGCTGGGATGGTGATTCGATAGCGCGTGCAGGTACCTATCCGTGTGTGTGGGTTTTCGGTACACTTTGTGGGTTAGTCTAGCCCCACATCGTTCGATCAGAACATCCAGGAATGCTATTCGTTGGTCTTGTTCAGTCTCCATGGTGAACTTAATATTGGGGTGTTGAGCGTTCAAGTGGTCGAGAAAGAGTTTTAGAGCGTCCCTACCATGTTTCCAGATGACGAATGTGTCATCCACGTAGCGTAGCCACAAGGTCGGCTTCAATTCGAAGGCGTCGATTGCTTTCTCCTCAAACCGTTCCATGAAGAAGTTGGCTACTACTGGGCTAAGTGGACTTCCCATCGCCACGCCATCCAATTGCTCATAGAAGTTTCCCCTCCATTGAAAGTAACTCCCCGTGAGACATGCTCGAAAAAGTCCAACGATATCATTAGGGAACAAGTAGGCTAACTCCTTCAGGGAGTCTTCCAGTGGGACGTTGGTAAACAAGGACACAACATCGAAGCTGACCATAATATCTGTCGGTTCCAAAGTTAAGCCTCTAATTTTACCCACGAAGTCTGTCGAATCCTTGACGTAGGAGTTTGTTCTTCCTACATGAGGCTGTAGGAGCGAGGCCAGATGTTTTGCCAAGTGATATGTAGGTGAGCCTGGGGCACTGACTATTGGTCTCAGGGGCATGCCGTGTTTGTGCACCTTCGGAAGACCATAGAGTCTGGGTGGAACGGCTTCAGTTCTGAGAATGGTTTTCTTTATGGTTTCGGTCAGTGAGGACGACTTAATGAGTTTGTTTACATTCCTCAATTTTGATTGTGTTGGGTCCCTTGCGAGTTTGCGGTAGTTAGAAGGTTCCAGAATATGGAGACTTTACAACCAACTTGATAAAGGTAGGAAACGGAAAGCACACTTACTGGAAACGTTGACATTCTTATGCCGCTGTCGGGATTCCAACATCATACCAAACTTTTTGAAGCTGAAACGAACTCTCAAATCAGCTCAGGCAAATCGAATCTATTCGAGAAGTGAGAAAGCCTTTCTACGAGAACGAATCCATCATACACGAAGCAGGCTAGCGGAGATAGACAATGCCTTGCTGAAACTACACCTAGAGCTCAGCAACCGAATGAAACCTGAAGATTGGGATAAATTAGATGGCATATCGTACTCAAAAGTGAGAAATGAACGGGACAGAGTGAATAACAACCACAAAGTGAAGTTTGACAAGCTACACAAGACTAGAAGTTCGGCCACCCCACGCTTAGACTTGTCCAGAGTGGTCATAAACCGAACAGACCGGGATCTCACTGAAGACGAGATGTCAGTGTTAGCACGAGGCGGTAATTTCGCAATCATTCCTCGGCAGGTACCAAAAGAGGAAATCATCGCCAATACGGAAGCAGCAATCAGGAATTTACCGGATGAAAAAGCTGAAGAAATCAGGATCGTGACAGCAAATATCCTGAGCAAGGCACGGCTTCCAAAATGCAATATCCCAAAAAGAGAGATTGCAGCCTTAAGAAGCTTGAATTCTGATGAGGGGATCACGATTCTACCAGCGGACAAGGGAAATGCCACGGTTCTTCTCAAAACGGAGGAATATAATAACAAAATTGAAGAACTTCTGGAACCTTCTAACTACCGCAAACTCGCAAGGGACCCAACACAATCAAAATTGAGGAATGTAAACAAACTCATTAAGTCGTCCTCACTGACCGAAACCATAAAGAAAACCATTCTCAGAACTGAAGCCGTTCCACCCAGACTCTATGGTCTTCCGAAGGTGCACAAACACGGCATGCCCCTGAGACCAATAGTCAGTGCCCCAGGCTCACCTACATATCACTTGGCAAAACATCTGGCCTCGCTCCTACAGCCTCATGTAGGAAGAACAAACTCCTACGTCAAGGATTCGACAGACTTCGTGGGTAAAATTAGAGGCTTAACTTTGGAACCGACAGATATTATGGTCAGCTTCGATGTTGTGTCCTTGTTTACCAACGTCCCACTGGAAGACTCCCTGAAGGAGTTAGCCTACTTGTTCCCTAATGATATCGTTGGACTTTTTCGAGCATGTCTAACGGGAACTTCTTCATGGAACGGTTTGAGGAGAAAGCAATCGACGCCTTCGAATTGAAGCCGACCTTGTGGCTACGCTACGTGGATGACACATTCGTCATCTGGAAACATGGTAGGGACGCTCTAAAACTCTTTCTCGACCACTTGAACGCTCAACACCCCAATATTAAGTTCACCATGGAGACTGAACAAGACCAACGAATAGCATTCCTGGATGTTCTGATCGAACGATGTGGGGCTAGACTAACCCACAAAGTGTACCGAAAACCCACACACACGGATAGGTACCTGCACGCGCTATCGAATCACCATCCCAGCCAAAAGAGAGGAGTCATTTCTACTCTAACGGAACGTGCTCGAAGAATATGCGAACCAGAACATCTGGAGGAAGAACTGGAACATCTTCAAGTGACCTTGAGGTCGAATGGATACAGTGTACCCGAGATCAACAGGGCCATGAAACTGAAGAATTCCACTGTTCGAAACAAGGAGGACGTTCAGATAGTTGCACATGCATATTTGCCATACATCCCGAGGGTCACAGACAGAATTGGAAAACTCCTGAGTAAATACAACATAAAAACTGTATTCAAACCCACAAAGAAGATTCAACAGAGCCTCAGATCGGCTAAAGACAAAAGAGATCCACTGTCTGCAGCAGGGGTTTATCGCATACCGTGCACCTGTGGGAAGGTATACATCGGTACCACCAAAAGATCCATGGGAACTAGGCTAAAGGAACATGAGAGAAACTGCAGACTAGGGCAAATTGACAAGTCGGCTGTGGCAGAACACGCACTTAGTGAGGGAAACCACAGGATTCTGTTTGAAAATGCAAAACTGATTGCACCCAACCAGGGATACCATAGCCGACTGGTATGGGAGGCAATAGAAATCCACAAACACACGGATAATTTCAACAGAAAAGAAGAAGCTGTCAACCTCAACCGAATATGGAATCCCATTTTAAGAAAATCGATAATAACTGCAGGTAGTTCTTCAGATATCAATAATGATTATTCTCCGAACCCACAGGAAGTAAACAAGGTAATCAATATTAATGACAATTCCACGAATCCGAATGGAATAATTAGCACCGCAAACTACCTGAATCGGCATAAATACAACTTGCGAAGAAACAATCTCCAGTCATCGGAGTGAATTCCAAGATGAATGAACCTCTGAAGAAGCTAGCCACTCGAGCCAGCGAAACGTCAGGAAGAAATTCCAAAAAACGACGGCCTTCGAACCCGAATAAAAGTAGTGATACTGAAAACCTCGGCCGCGAAAGCCTCAACTATTTTGACAACACTTATTTTTCTTCTCTTTGTTTTTTATGCATAATTAGTTACCTATCAGTCTAGTTTTTATATAAATAATAACAATTAATGATTGCATCAGTGAATCAGGATTCACGGGTTTGACGGCTTATTGACAGCCGTGCGGAAAATAACTTTCCGCACGGGTTAGGATAAAGGTCACTTTCCATGGAAGTAGAGAGTGTGATATGTGTTACTTTCCTAGGTGGTCGGAGGAAAAATATATTTTCTATTTTGTGTTTATGGAAATGTATAGTTGTCCGGCGCCTGATACTGTAATGTACTAGTTTCTCATGTACAATGGTCAAAATGAATATGATTATATGAGAGTGACTAAATTATGGTCGTAGTTTTATAGTTCATTTTGGGTACGGAAATTCTTATCGTGAATCTGTAAATCATCAGATAATGTCGCCCCTGTTTACCATAACCATACGGTAGAGACACTCGCCAAAGAACACCAACTTCAGCATTTTGACATGTCGAGGTGTTTTCAATCAACTTGATTGATGAGCGTCAACGTGTGTTAAAATATTGTATTTTGAATTATTATGGCTAACTACCAAGGTGGAAAAGTGTGTGCTTATCGCGAATGATCGTCGAAGGCTACAGACAAATTATCATCTCTTGAGGTTTCCGAAGGATATCAAAAGGTAATAGCCATTAGTGTTCTGCAGAATGGTATCCCTTTGAATTCCTCATATATTTTTTACAAATTGCAAAACTCTAAACAGAAGCTGATCTGCGCCGAAATATTAGCTTTATAAAAATTCATTTTAATATTAAATAACTCTTTCAGGTGTGAGGCATGGTTGAATGCATAGAACCGAGAGGATTTACTTGAAAAATCTCCCGAAGCTCTATATAACATCAATCGCTTGTGTGAATTACACTTTGAGGAAGAAATGTTCTAGAATTTTCTACACAATGAAATTTGCAAATGGGAATTTGGAAAAAGCAAAACTAATAAATCGAAGAACAAAAAAATTACTATTTCAAGTCATTTATTGTCTGTTTTTATTACATTGTTAATCTCTGAATATATCTTGTGCACATATTTGAAACTGCTGCGAATAAAACATCCACTTGAAAGCTTTTTATTTCCTTATCATCGAATATTCCTTTCCAAACAAACATGGACTGGAGGGAAAAAGCAACAGAAAAGTGTAATAGCTATTGTAGGTAGTTGAGAATTTGAGATTATTCACATTTATTTCAAAAGTTATCCAAGACAAAATATTAACTTTTATGATGTGAAATAATATACTGATTTGATTCTTGGTACCCCGTACATTCAAATTTACCGCCAAGAAATGACATTACACACCCCGAGCACAGAATGAAGGTCACAGAAATTTGACCCTCGAGAACAAAGGATTGACATTTAGTGTCTCTAATATATGGCTATGGTATACTGCTGAGATGTTGCTGTGTCTGTTACGATGGTAACGATGTTATTCATTCAGTTTCATTAGGAATACTGTACGAGAATAATTTAGACCAAATTAAAAACTGGATGGATGAAAATTTTCTCGAAACTGTTATTGTGATATTATTAATGGAATATCAGGAATGCCATATTCATTTCACGTATTGTTGAATAGCGTTGTGGAATTTATATTATTTTAAATTATTCTGTTTCAGCTTTTCATAGATTTAAACAAACAATTATTGAGGAGTTAACAATAAACATATTTATCAGCAGTAGATTATGATAAATTGAAAGATAAAGAAACTGATAATCTTTATTTCTAGTAGGATTCTGAAGATATTCTGGAAATGTGTTTATTATCCACTAGAAATTCTGTAGGAAACTTTTGTTCTCAATTTATTTCGAGAGACTTTATTGTTCACTCTGGAAGCTCATAGCAGTCGAATGGAATATAATTATAGTGATTGAAACAATACCCGTCTGCCAAATTTTTATCTTACCTCTGTAAGAGGACGATTGAAATGTGAAATTAGACAGAGGCAAAATGAACATCACTAACTTCTTGACTATTACTCCAGTCTATGACGGTGAAAAAAGTGTAAACTGTGTATTCATCCCATACAGCACCGATTCGTATGAAAATTTGGATATAGGTTATACTTACCCTCTATTCCAAAATCTACCCCGTGCCGAGGGTTGCTTTCTCTCTGGGGGTGGATGGCACCCCTTCTTGGGGGTGAAATTTTTTTTATTAGAAATAAGTGTGGAAATCAATAGATTGACTAATTCTAAGCACTTTTTGTTCAATAAAGTTTTTCCTGAAAAGCAATACTTTTCGACTTATTCACGAGTGAAATTGTCGGTTTTCAGTAAAAAAAAACATGTTTTCCGATCCTTTTTCGCGAATAACTGGAAAATTATGCATCAAACCGAAGAACCTGTGGAGAGCAAAATTATAGCTTTTGAAAAAACAAAGGCGATCGTTTATTTGTGATGTATGCAAACCCACTACAAACTGAATAATTGCTTGTTGAAAGTTGATTGGTATTTTCAAACGACAAAATGGAAAGTTTCTACGTACAATAACCAAAATCCAATGGATTTTGCGGGAAAAACTGATTGTACCTTTTCTGAAGTCCTTCAGAAATCCTTCATTTTTGTTATTCATAAAAGTTTCTAGTATCAAAACTGACCAAGGTATGAAGGAAATAATGTTGAATCCTATTTTTTCGTTGAAAAAAAATTGTGAATAACTCATCCTCTCTTCTCCCCCCTTTGAAAAAAATCGCTGTTACTCCATAACTCTCTTCATTCATGTTCTTATGATGAGTTCTGAGTTTTTCATCGATTGAAAGTACGTAGTTTCGAAAAATTGAGATTGAAGAGAAAAAATCATATACGTGATTCAGCGAAAAATCACCATTTCTTCGAAATAACTCGAAAAGAATTGATCACATGCAGAATTTCCTGCAGTACGAAATTGAAGGCTATTCTTCTCTGAAAATTTCAGTGTTTCATTTTTTTCTGCAGGATGAAAATAGAGTAAGATATGGCCAGTTAAATATCGTGAGGGTTCGCGCAAAGTACCTTTTTTGAGCCCTTTCAGCATGAACCTTTTCAAAAATATAATCTGGAACAAAAAATAATATGAATGAGCTTATAGCTATTGAAAAAAGCTACAAAATACTTTTTTGCTGGATTTGATTGCTTGAAGACTAAGCGAGTTATGGGAAAAAAACCAAAACAATTTTTGTAGAAATTAGAGTATGTACATTAGTATATTGAAGAATATACATAGTAACTATTTCAGACCTAGTGGAACTATATGTATATTATACATGTATATATACAGATAGTTCCACTAGGCAACGATTTTTTCCAAAGGAGGGGGGGGGAAGAGAAGATGAGTTATTCACAATTTTTTTTCATGGAAAAAATAGGATTCAACATTATTTCCTTCATACCTCGGTCAGTTTTGATGCTAGAAACTTTTGAAAATAACAAAAAAAAAAGGATTTTTGAAGGACTTCAAAAAAGGTCCAACTAGTTTTTCCCGAAAAATGCATTGGTTTTTGGTTATTGTACGTAGAAACTTTCCATTTTGGCGTTTGAAAATACCAATCGACTTTCAACAAGCAATTATTCAGTTTGTAGTGGGTTTGCATACATCACAAATAAACAATCGCCTTTGTTTTTTCAAAAGCTATAATTTTGCTCTCTGCGGGTTTTTCGATTAGATGCATTATTTTCCAGTTATTCGCGAAAAAGGATCGGAAAACGTGTTTTTTTGACTGAAAACCGACAATTTCACTCGTGAATAAGTCGAAAAGTATTGCTTTTCAGAAAAAACTTCATTGAACAAAAAGTGATTAGAATTAGTCAATCTATTGATTTCCTTACTTATTTCCAATGAAAATTTTTTCACCCCCAAGAAGGGGTGGCATCCACCCCCAGGGAGAAAGCAACCCTCGGCACAGGGTAGATTTTGATAAAGAGTGTATGTAGATCCTGAATACAAATTTTCATGCGAATCGGTGCTGTATGGGATGAATACACGGGAAAATGGTCATAGACTGGACTATATGCTGTTTCGAAAGAAACAGTTTCGAGCATCATATATGATTCAGAAGGCGGTAAATATAATTCTAAATTCGTTAACGCATTTCCAATTCTATCAAAAGCCGGCATTTTCGAACAGTAATTTGCTGAAATCCCCTTTACATACAGCTTTTATCTCACTAATGAAGTCCCGAAGTTGACAACATATACGACGCAATTCAGAGCACGAGCAAAAAACCTAATGAAAGTCAGAAAAGAACTGCACCTTCATTTGTCTGCAAACGTCTTGATGAACGCCCCTTTTCCCATTTTCGTTGTGCTCCTTCATATCCTCGAGTTTATCCCTTCCTTTCGTTACCACGGCTAAAGTAAACCGGGGGATATGTCGTGCCGTAAATGTGCAGAAATAATATAGGTGATATATTCCTGTAAGATTCCCTGGTAGAATGAAGAATTCTGTGAGATATATCTTGAGTTTTTGCTCGATTTATCAAACTAATATTTTATGCCAAGTGGGACAAATTGCCGGTACAATATAAGATGATGTGGATAGGAATATTTCTAGAAAAATTGGGTTTTTTTGCCTGGAGGTCGAGACTTTCCGCCGTTGGAAAGTCAAAAAACTACATGGAGGGCAATAAGATTGAGAATTGGAACGATGGAAATAGTTATTTATAATATAAGTGCTAAGAGTGATATTTTATTTTGTGAGAAGGGAAGTTAGTTGGGCAGAATTAGTAGTATCACTTCTCGCCAATAGATGTCAGAAAAAGTCATTGCCTTTAATGATGGTATTTCTCTCCGCAAGAGTTTCTGAAAATAACACAAATATTCATGGATGCCTGAAGACTGGCTTCAAATCAAATATTCTAAAAATGAACAATTTGTTCAGGGCAGCCTCAACTCACCTACACTGTAGGTTGACGGACTAACGGACTAACACCTATTCGAAAACAACTACTCCCCTGGCTAATACCACGAAGGGCATTGGATTACATCCAACAGGTGTTGGTGCGGGATCCTTCACAGAAGAAATTCCACATATGCTCTTGGCGCTGCAACTACCAGAATTGATTTTCGATTATTGGGACGGGACATACTTGCAGACCGGTTTCGGGCTATTTGGTCTCTCGTCAGTGAAAGGCAGTGCCATCATCAACATAGGTCGATGACTTCCCATAATTAAAAATCATATTCGACCAGAGTATTTTCCCTAGACCTAGGCTGATACAAACAACTAGCAAAATAGCCGTTGCTGCGCCATCTGCCCGTAGACAAGGTACTAACAAAGATCATATCCGCATGGCACCCAATTCTTAGTACACGGTAAATACGAATAACACAAATATTCATGGATGCTTGAAGACTGGCTTTGAATCAAATATTCTAAAAATGAACAATTTGTTCAGGACAGCCTCAACTCACCTACACTGTAGGTTGACGGACTAACACCTATTAGAAAACAACTACTCCCCTGGCTAATACCACGAAGGGCATTGGATTACATCCAACAGGTGTTAGTGCGGGATTCTTCACAGAACGTATGAAACCTAGTTAGATTGATTTGTCGTCCCCGAAACCCCTTGCATACCGAAATGAGTTATTTGAAAAAGTTGCGCAGAAATCAATTTTGACCCTATATACCGAATTTCAACCCGAAATTCGAAATCTGAATTTTCTTATAATTTCTGATTAATGGTTCCGAATAAGAAGCTATAGAATTGATATAGGGGTTCGTAGATTGATTGTGGTTGGATTGCTCATCCAGCGAGAAATCGTCGAGTCTCTGATTGATGGGGCAGTCAATCTCTGCAATTCCAACGAAAGTCTCTACAAGGAACTGAACAACATAAGGAAGGATCTCCAAAGAAGGGCTACTCGAACGAGTGAGTGGATCAGACAAAGGAATGCCAAGGAGACATTGGAACAACAAGTTCTTTCCATCCCCTACGTAGAAGGACTTTCAGAAAGGAACAATAGGATAGGAGGGAACTACATCATCAGTCATTTCACGATTAGGAAACAGAATACGCAAACCGATCACGAAAACTCGACCACCGAATAAAAACAAAGATACCAACAACAGCGTTCACCGGATACCGTGCGCGTGCGTCAAATTCTGCATACGAGGAACCAGAAAACCATTTGAAGTGAGAATGTGCGATCACAAGAAAATACACAACGAGGAGAAACCACAACATCGGGAATAGCGAAGCATGTTTGGGCAAACCATTACAGGATCAAATGGTTTGAAGCAGAGGTCACACACAGGGAGAAGCACTGGTTCAAGAGAAATATCAACGAATCCTTCATTCTCAACAACAATGCATTCAGTCACCCCAGCGAACCACTTATCCAAAGGACGCACCAGTCTCCGTTCGATGGACGAGAAACTCGCGCCAATACATGCAATTTCCCGTCAAAAAACCGATCCACGCGCCCTATTGGGAAGTTCATAATTTTATGCGACGTCTGGCGGAAATATAACGCACTGCTAGAATTTCACAAACAAACGGCTTCCATTTTATGTGTGTGAATTTATTGAGTTCTTTGGTGTTGATTTAGGAAATCTCATCTGAAGTTGTAATTTTTTTTTTATTAATAATAACAAACAATCATGGATGCAGATCGCTCAGTGAGCCGTATAAAGTGTTTGGTGCCAAGTTGCCGCAACTCTAGGAACCGAAATCCAAAGTTGTCTTTCCACACGTTTCCAAAGAGAAATACATCTTTGGTGGGAAACATTACGGAAAGTGGATTGAAAGAGAAAATAGACAGGTACAAGGCTTGGAAAATTAAACTGAAACTGCATAAATCACCACCTAGAGCGGCTTCAGTGTGTTACTTGCACTTGATTTCTTGTTACCTGGTGAGTCTGTTCGTCTATTTTTAGGCGAAGTTATGGCTCATTTCATCATCCATGTAATAAAAGCCTCTTTGGTTCACTAACACTACACTGAAACTGAAAAATGTCCTGGAACAAATATCATTAGATTTTGAAACACAATGCATCTATAGTCACCTCCAATGAATAGTATTGTGCGGCTATTCAAAGCATCATGAACACAGTTACATCAACTTTCACGAGAAAAATTTGGTACACTGAAAACAGCAAAAAAAACACCAAAATCTTGTCTAGCGAGGGTAACTGATGACTGGATTTCAGTTTGGCGCGTTATTTCACAAATGTAATCAAGGTAACTATTTCAAAATGGTGGATATAGTTTAACCACCACCAGCGCCCTCATCGGTCGATATTCTTCCCTATTAAGTAGCACCCGCCCGCCCCGTTATTAGCACCGCCCCTCTTCCCCCACCATAGGGAATTCGGATCTTTATAACCGACCATACATCGAAATGTTGTCAGTCATCACCCGAAGACGATGGCGGATACCAGCGATCGAAATTTCGTGAGTACTCAACTCGGAACTTGGTTTGAAAATTTGTCATATTACTTCATTTCTATATTTGAAAAAAAAATAAAGAGTCATACGATAGGTTGATAAAACAGATTTAATCAGCATTCGCGATTAATCGCGGTGCCAACAGGTGTTCCACTATATTACCTTGCGAGTAGTTGCTGACCCATGTACGAGCCCTTCGAGTAGTAAAATTACAATTCCGTGCGTTATTACGATTGCTATTTATCCGTTATCGACATGAACGAAACTTTTTGATCGTATATTGGGTTGCTATAAGTCTGGTATTGTGACATCTCATGCTATATTTCATGATACTTCGATATTTTTCACCCCAATAGCGAATTGTCTGCTTTCATTTCCTCGCAGAGAGATGCATAAAAGTTTGACGAATAAAAAGTTTTATCTGTTCGTGGGAATGGATTGCCTCTTGTTTGATAAATTTGTTTTCCGTAAATTGCATTTATATTCCAAAACGAATTTCCATTTGTCTGAAGTTGGATTCGGGATAATACTCCAGTCTATGACGGTGAAAAAAGTGTAAACTATGTATTCATCCCATACAGCACCGATTCGTATGAAAATTTGGATATAGGTTCTACTTACCCTCTATTTCAAAATCTACCTTGTGCCGACGGTTGCTTTCTCCCTGGGGGTGGATGCCACCCCTTCTTGGGGGTGAAAAAATTTTTAATGAAAATAAGTGCGGAAATCAATAGATCGACTAATTCTAAGCACTTTTCGTTCAATGGAGTTTTTTCTGAAAAGCAATACTTTTCGACTTATTCGCGAGTGAAATTGTCGGTTTTCAGTCAAAAAAAAACACATTTTCAGATCCTTTTTCGCGAATAACTGGAAAATAATGCATCCAATCGAAAAACCTGTGGAGAGCAAAATTATAGCTTTTGAAAAAACAAAGGCGATTATTTATTTGTGATGTATGCAAACCCACTAAAAACTGAATAATTGCTTGTTGAAAGTTGATTGATATTTTCAAACGCCAAAATGGAAAGTTTCTACGTACAATAACCAAAAACTAATGCGTTTTTCGGGAAAAACTGATTGGACCTTTTCTGAAGTCCTTCAAAAATCCTTTATTTTTGTCATTTATAAAAGTCTGTAGCATCAAAACTGACCGAGGTACGAAGGAAATAATGTTGAATCCAATTTTTTCGTTGAAAAAAAATTGTGAATAACTCATCCTATCATCCGCCCCCCTTTGGAAAAAATCGTTGTTACTCCATAATTCACTTCATTCATGTTCTTTCAATGAGTTCTGATTTTTTCATCAATTGAAAGTACGTAGTTTTGGAAAAAATTGAGATTGAAGAGAAAAAATCATATAGGTAATTCAGCGAAAAATCACAATTTCTTCGAAATAACTCGAAAAGTATTGATCACATGAAAAATTTTCTAGAGTAGAAAATTGAAGGCTATTCTTCTCTGAAAATTTCGGTGTTTCATTTTCTCCTGCAGGATGAAAATAGAGTAAGATATGGCCAGTTAAATATTGTGAGGGTTCGCGCAAAGTACCTTTTTTGAGCCCTTTCGGCATGAACCTTTTCAAAAATATAATCTGAAACAAAAAATGATGTAAATGAGCTTATACCTCTTGAAAAAAGCTATAAAATACTTTTTTGGCGGATTTGATTGTTCGAAGACTAAGCGAGTTATGGGAAAAAAAAAACAAAATTTTTTTTGTAGAAATTAGAGTATGTACATTAGTATATTGAAGAATACACATAGTAACTATATTTTAGGCCTAGTGGAACTATTTGTATATTATATATGTATATATACATATAGTTCCACTAGGCAACCATTTTTTCCAAGGGGGGGAAAGCAAGGATGAGTTATTCACAATTTTTTTTCAAGGAAAAAATAGGATTGAAAATTATTTCCTTCATATCTCGGTCAGTTTTGATGCTAGAAACTTTTTTAAATAACAAAAATAAAGGAATTTTGAAGGACTTCAGATAAGGTTCAATTAGTTTTTCCCGAAAAATGCATTGGTTTTTTGTTATTGTACGTAGAAACTTTCCATTTTGACGTTTGAAAATATCAATCAACTTTCAATAGGCAATTATTCAGTTTGTAGTGGATTTGCATACATCACAAATAAACAATCGCCTTTGTTTTTTCGAAAGCTATAATTTTACTCTCCGCAGGTTTTTCGATAAGATGCATTATTTTCCAGTTATTCACGAAAAAGGATCTGAAAATCTGTTTTTTTTTACTGAAAACCGACAATTTCCCTCGTGAATAAGTCGAAAAGTATTGCTTTTCAGAAAAAACTCCATTGAACAAAAAGTGCTTAGAATTAGTAAATCTATTGATTTCCGCACTTATTTCCAATAAAAAAATTTTCACCCACAAGAAGGGGTGGCATCAACCCCCAGGTAGATAGCAACCCTCGGCTAAGGGTAGATTCTGAAAAAGAGTGTGTGTAGATCCTGAATACAAATTTTCATGCGAATCGGTGCTGTATGGGATAAATACACGGGAAAATGGTCATAGACTGGACTATAAATATTTATATCTCCTAAAATCTGAATATGGATCTACCATCTGTCCAAATTTGTGAATACGTTCAGTTTCGAAAACAACACTTCTCATTCGAATATCAAACTGTGTACAGTTGGGCCGATCGATCCTTTCCGATTCGTCATCACTGAGTGCATTCGACATAAATCGAGAAGTGGTAATCATCACACGACTTGAATGCAGCTTCAACTGACTAAAATTTTCAAAAACAATAGATGTGTTTATATCGAATAGGCATTGGCAACAGATTATTGGTTATACAGGGTGTAACCAAATAAGTGTGAAACATTCAAGGAGGTGATTCCTCATCGAAAAAAAGATAGGATCTTTCATATTAAGAAACTTCATTGGAGCATCCCTTGTTGAGATACAGCCCCTTGGAGGGGGTACATGAAATTTGTGTGGCAATTTTTTTCTCGAGCACTGAGAAAGTTACAATATTGAATTCAACCAACTGACAGAGTCATACCAATTTAGTTGTCACTATCGCTAATAGCGACCTACTAGATAGATTAGTTTCGTATTTTCGCATTTATGACGATGTATCTCTGTAGTTGTTCGTAAAATAATTTTTTGCTGCGAACTGGTTCATTTTGGGCAAAAAACTCAAGAGATATTTTTTGTTTAGAATGAAACAGGCTATCGGAAAATTTTTTTTTAAATGGTAAACAAATAATAAGAAGAAAGTTACATTGGAAATAAATTTTAGGGGTAGCGTTTTCCACCCCTTACAACCATGGGGTGAACCAAATAAATTACTGGCTAAGTGTCTTTTTAGTAGTACAAAACGTCAGGTTAATTTCAATATTGTAACTTTTTCAGTGCTTGTGAAAAAAATTGTTATACAAATTTTGTGTACCCCCTTCAAGGGGTCTTATCTTAACAAGGGATGCTCCAATGAAGTTTATTTATATGAAAGATCCTTTTTTTTCGATGAGGAATCACCTCCTTAAATGTTTTACACTTATTCAGTTACACCCTGTATAAAGAACTGCAAACCGCAGAAACCTCAGAATGAAGCGCTAAGGCCTCTTAGACACTTTCGTCGATTTTGCATGGTTTCAAGTCTAACATGGACAATTTTGATATTGAAGAATTCATCTGCCCAATACAAGGCGAGTGTCGAATTCGAAGACAGAAATAAAACTGAAGCCGCATGGCAAGATATTCGCAGAACATGTCATGTTCTCTCAGTATTTCAAGCAACGTATATGATGCTCCTGCCGCACCTCTTTCTTCTACTAGTAGTTGAATTCAAATTTTATGATGCTGCTTCCTTGTACATCATTAGCCAATGTATCAGTTACACCAGGTGCACGTTTCCTTTTTCGAAATATATATATTAGCCAAGCACCGTCTATGTCGGACAGCACTGGATGACAGATAGAACAAAACTATTTGACCGGTTGTTACATCGTGTGTAGAGCATAGACATTACAACTAATGGACTGGCCCTAAGACTGAGAGGACTGCGGAGTGAGTAAGAAAGATTGCTCCAAGTATAATGTCCAATCGAGTTCCGTCTTCAATCTTGCAGATAAAGATAGGTTAAGAAGGATAGAGTAATTCAAATTTAGAATTATCATTTTGTCCTTCACAGTATCACTTCAATGTGTATTGCTTCCTCTCTCTATTGTATTCCGCATCGTGTTATGGAAAACTGGTCGTGTGCAAGAACACTGTCACCAAAAGCCAACCCCGCCCTGCATGTAGTGCGTCATATGAGTTTCATCTTAGGTTAGCACCAAAACGTCATGTTGAATGCTTATATCATTTCCATAAAGTTGTTGATATTCGTTACCGTACATCTCGAAGCTGGCAAATTCATCGAAAATCGTATTATAGGAGGTTCACCGTGCACCGATGTAGAACACGGTTTCATGGTTTCTCTACGCAAGACGGAAGACTCCCACGGTTGTGGAGGTACGCTGCTGAACTCGTTGTGGATCCTGTCTGCTGCGCATTGCAAGAAATTCATGAGGATCGCCGTCATCGACATATGGAAAAACAATACGTTCAATCATACCCAATATGCCAGAATCGCCAGGGTAAGAGTTCACCCAGGATTCAAGCCGTCCGAATTCAAAAACGACATTGCTCTCGCACTCTTACAAAACCCCGTCGAGCACGACAAATTCGTCAAGCTGCCTAGAAAAATGGTCACCGGTGACCTCTCCAGTGTGTGCTCCGAAGGTCTTGTGATGGGTTGGGGGACGACTGATCTTCTTGAAGACATGCCCGCCTTCTATTTGAATTGCGTCCTTTTAAAAGTGATCACGATCGATCAGTGCGAGGATATTTACAAGATGTGGTTGTCTTACAGGCAAACGTGCACCTACGAAAAAGAC
The DNA here is from genome assembly GCA_032362365.1 of Zygogramma bicolorata. Lineage (NCBI taxonomy): Eukaryota > Metazoa > Arthropoda > Insecta > Coleoptera > Chrysomelidae > Zygogramma > Zygogramma bicolorata. Next base: position 34,187 of record JAVJAQ010000931.1, read on the forward strand.
AAAGATGCTTGCACAGGGGATTCCGGAGGGCCGCTCTTGTGTGGGGTCATACAATATGGAATAGTGTCTTGGGGAAAAACCTGCGCTGATGAGTACCCGGGTGTTTACACTAGAGTCGATCGATATTTGGGTTTTATACGGGATACAATGCGAGGTTTTGGATATTCCGTTATTACTTCGAAAACGCTAATGTTTTCTTCACTTATATTCGTTTATAATACGTATGAGGTATGAAACAGCTTTGTTAAGGTATTCAGAACTGGTCAAGGCTTCGTTATCACAGTGTGTTCGAATATGTCAATATTTTGAGCTATGACAGAATGATAACTGATTGAACTAGAACAAACCCAAAAATTACATACGAAAGAATTGAAAGTGTTTGGTACCGAACAACATGTTCATTATGAATGTATTTATTTTCCATTGACTAGCCTTTACCAATAACCAGGTATATGAAATAGTAATATATTGTCAACATAATTATTGTAAAAATTCACTATAAAAACAATTAGTATCGTTACCTGCTGCTTACAACTGATTCCACTATTTTTACGAATAACATCTGTTTTTTAAGATAAAACTTGAAAATGAATTGCCGATATAGGAAAACCTCGGTCTTAGTAAGCATCTTAATTTCAACAAAACATGGGGAACCACGTAATTTGGTCTCCTCTACAGAAAATTTAAAAGAAATTTTCGGCCGTCACGTCTGTTTTCGGAGATACACGTCCATTTTTTTGTCGAACTCAACCATTTTTCACATTGAATTACTGTCTTGGGAAACGCGAACTTCGTCCTTTTTATCAAAACACCGCACACGTCTCGATTTTCAAGCAGAAAAACCATTATTGTTTCGAAAAAATTCACTTTACTGCAATTCGTTAACAATTAAATAGGATGTTATAGTTCAATCACAGTCAATACTGATTCATTTTCAGTAGTGCCGCCCTTATTGTTATTGTTGAGAACTGAACATATTCATGTGGACTTTTGAAGAAGGTTGTATTTTTTGAAACATTGGTGTTTGTTTCTGCTCGAAAATGTTTATAACAAGTGAATGAGGGCGTTTGTGGTGCTATGATCAAGAGATGAAAAAATTTGTTTGTTACGAACAACAAAAATTTGATGTGTAAAATGGCGAAGTTTCACAACAACTGAACCTCCGAAAATAGACGTGACCCCCGCAAAATTCAGTTGGATTTTTCGTAGAGGAGACCGAATTACATAAGATCCAAGACTTTTTTCCAATTTGGATTCTCACTGCACCGAACTATTACCCCGATACGAATCGGTGGTTAAAATGATTATGAGAACGTGCAGTCTGAATCAGCTACCCTCCTGTGTATATGTCGGAATCGGCATAGGAGTCAAATTTCTAGCTCGAATTGCAAACCTGGCATAAGAATCCTAAATAAAATTAATTTATCTACACCCGTACTCCAATAATACACTCATATGCCCACAACCCGTTTTATAATGAAATCCATTACGATACAGATTTTCAACCAATGGAAACCCATTATTTTTCAATCAAGCATGATGTGCAAGCTTTGCATTTTGTCAAGTCAAAATCAGTAGGTATTGAATTTTTGAAGAATTTAGCCAATTTTCGATAATTAGATGAAAATGTCTTATAGCAGTGATATAGAAGAATTACCAGCGACTCCTCCACAGATATCTTAGACAAGAAAATAATACAATCGAAAGGATTATATTTTCCATTTGACAAATGCAACACATGTTTTCATTTTCGACCAAATCGAATGAGCTCTCATGGTCGAGTGCTCAATCGCGCCGGCAGTGATCAGAAATATCCGGGTTCAATTCCTGACCTGGGCAGAGACTTTTTTTTCATTTTTTTTTCTTCTCATTTCTCATTGTTGTATTTTCCGTGGTTATACCATTAGTTATAATTTTGTAGAATTTTTCAAAGCAATACGATTGATAACCTACTATTATTGTGTTCAATATAAATACCTGATGATATAATATTTTTAGTTTTTCATTATTTATTGAGTGTAGATGAAATAGCGTATGCAACTCTCATGTAATGATTATTTCTACACTCGCAGAAACCATACGAAACTCGCCTTCGGCTCGTTTCGTATGCCGGTTTATGCTCTTGTATAAATAACCATCATTACACAATCGTTACATAATATACTATTATAGTGACACAATAAAGTAAAGCGAGGGAGATTAGTTTGTGAAAAACCCTACACAAAAATAATCGTCTTTCTCAACGTCAATAATGCATTCGTCTGTAGTGATCACGGCAACTTCCTTCTGTTCGATATAGCTGTTTATGAGGTTTTTTGCCATTCCTTCAGCATTGTCGATGCTGTTTGTACTGAGAAGCAGCTTGGGAGAAATACATCGAATAAAAGGTGGATTCGAGTGCCATGATAATGAACCTTTTTTCGTATCGATTCGATATATTACCCACTCTCTCCACTGCGGAGGATCGTTACTGAACAAGTTTCGGGTGCTTACTACCGCTCATTGTGTCTTCGTCGGCAGCAGTTTGTACGTTCACGTTCCGATGGACGTTTTCTGGGCTCGAGTGAGTAGTGCACATCCACACCCGAAATTTGATAGGAAAACGTTGACAAACGACATAGCACTGATGAAACTCGCCAGTCCGTTATTCGAAAATGAAATGGTCTCTTTCGTGAAGCTTCCCGCAGCGAGTATCGAAGAAGATGTAAGCCTGAGGTGTTCCCAAGCGTTGGTGATGGGTTTCGGAAAGACCAGTGTATCTAAAGAAGCGATGTCGGACGTATTGAACTTCGTACAGTTGATGTGCAATATGGGATTGTCAGTTGGGAGATTTCGTGCGGTAGCGGGTTTCCTGGAGTTTATACTAGGGTCGATAAATATTTGGAGTTCATTGAGAGAACGATGAGCCACGTTCCGGCGAAAGATTGTTCTAAAAGATTGGTGTTCATGATGACTTTCAGCTACTTGATTTTGTGAGCAGCCCAATTCGAAGTTTGAATTTTGATAGATCATCAGAACAATAAAATGTTATATGGATAGGGAATTGTGTGAAGTCCTAATGGAAGAGCCTCCATATATCCGGAGATCAAATTATTCAAGGTTCACTAATGAGTGAATCACACTTTTTTTCATGGTCTAGAATTTTGAAGATTCATCATACAAAGCCAAATGGAAAACCATTGTGAAAAATCATGTAGGGCAGTTCATTTGTTACGAACGTACCCGAGATAAGAGCTAATATCCAAAAAGGCCAATTTAGTTAATAAACTCCAGAGGCCAACCCAGCCCTGCATGTAGTACATGATATCAAATTCATCTTAAGCATTGTTTATAGAGATGAGTTAGACAACCATTTGAAAATATCTTTTGAAGGGATGGATACTGCGGGTAGGTGGCACTAGTTATTTCGTTTTCAAGTCATGTCTTTTCTTTCATTTTTCTTACGGATGTCTTATCCTGCATCACACAATTTCTTGATTACTATCATTATCATTTCAATTCCTAATCTTTCATTTCCTTCATGAACTTCCATCGTCAACTCTATATTGAAGCTTCATTATCTATCTCTCAATATTTCAGTTGAATTCTGCTCCTATTTATTTTTCCCTTCAGGGTAGGAAACTTTGTCATACATTGTCAGGTAAACGGAAGTATCGACATCACACTGTAGATGGCGGGACAAAAACGCTTCAAATCCTTTTTACACAGGCATTGACTAATTGTATCTCTATGAACAATGTCCTGAGTTCACAATGTCATGTTGAAAGTTTATATAATTTCCATGAAGTTGTTGATATTCGTTACCGTACATCTCGAAGCTGGTAGTAACATCGACCATAGTAGGACTCGTATTATAGGAGGTACACCGTGTAGCGGCATAGAACACAGTTTTATGGTTTCTCTACGCAAGACGGCAAAGACACACGGTTGTGGAGGTACGCTGCTGAACTCGTTGTGGATCCTGTCTGCTGCGCATTGCAAGAATTTCATGGGGATCGCCGTCATCGACATATGGGAAAACAACACGTTCAATCACACCCAATATGCCAGAATCGCCAGGGTGAGAGTTCACCCAGGATTCGACCCGTCCGATCTCAAAAACGACATTGCTCTCGCACTCTTACAAAACCCCGTCGAGCACGGCAAATTCGTCAAGCTACCTAGAAAACTGGTCACCGGTGACCTCTCCAGTGTGTGCTCCGAAGGTCTTGTGATGGGTTGGGGGACGACTGATGTTCTTGAAGACATGCCCGCTTTCTATTTGAATTGCGTCCTTTTGAAAGTGATCACGATCGATCAGTGCGAGGAAATTTACAAGCTGTGGTTGTCTTACAAGCAAACGTGCACCTATGAAAATGACAAAGATGCTTGCACAGGGGATTCCGGAGGGCCGCTCTTGTGTGGGGTCATACAATATGGAATAGTGTCTTGGGGGAAAACCTGCGCTGATGAGTACCCGGGTGTTTACACTAGAGTCGATCGATATTTGGATTTTATACGGGATACAATGCGAGGTTTCGGATATTCCGTTATCACTTCGAAAGCGCTAATGTTTTCTTCACTTATATTTGTTTATAATACGTATGAGGTATGAAACAACTTTGTTAAAGTATTTAGAACTGGTCAAGGCTTCGTTATCACAGTGTGTTCAAATATATCAATATTTTGAACTATGGCAGAATGATAAAAAACTGATTGAACAGACCCAAAAATTACATACGAAAGAATTGAAAGTGATTAGTACTAATAACCAAGTACATGAAATGGTAATATATTTTCAACATAATTATTGTGAAAATTCATTTCCTTCAAAAACTTCTATCGTCAACTCAATATTGAAGCTTCATTATCTTTCTTTCAAAATTTTACTCGAATTCTCCTCCTATTTTTCCCTCCAGAGTAGGAAACTTTGTCATACATTGTCAAGTAAACGGAAGTATCGACATTATACTGTAGATGGCGGAACAAAAACGCTTCAAATCCATTTCACACAGGCATTGACTGTATCTCTATGAACAATATACTAAGTTCGCACCAAATGTCATGTTGAATGCTTATATCATTTCCATAAAGTTGTTGATATTCGTTACTGTACATCTCGAAGCTGGTAGAAACATCGACCATAGTAGGACTCGTATTATAGGAGGTACACCGTGCAGCGGCGTAGATCACAGTTTCATGGTTTCTCTGCGCAAGACAGAGAAGGAACACGGTTGTGGAGGTACGCTGCTGAACTCGTTGTGGATCCTGTCTGCTGCGCATTGCGAGAATCACATGAAAATAGCTGTAATCGACATATGGAAAGGCAACACGTTCAATCATACCCAATATTCCAGAATCGCTGGGGTGAGAGTTCACCCAGAATTCAACCCGTTCAATCTCATAAACGACATTGCCCTCGCACACTTACAAAACCCCGTCAAGCACGGCAAATTCGTTACGCTACCCAGAAATCTGGTCACCGGTGACCTCTCCAGGGTATGCTCCGAAGGTCTTGTGATGGGTTGGGGGGCGACTGATGTTCTTCATGACATACCCTCCTCCGATTTGAATTGCGTCCGTTTGAAAGTGATCCCGATCGCTCAGTGCGAGGATATTTACAAACTGTGGTTGTCTCCCAGGCAAACGTGTGCCTACGGAAGTAACAAAGATTCTTGCAGAGGGGATTCCGGAGGGCCGCTTCTGTGTGGGGTCATACAGTGTGGAATAGTGTCTTGGGGGAAAAGCTGCGCTGATAAGTACCCGGGTGTTTACACTAGGGTCGATCAATATTTGGATTTTATACGGGATACAATGCGAGGTTGTGGATTTTCCATTATTTCTTCGAAAGCGCTATCATTTTCCTCACTAATATTTGTTTTTAATACGTATGAGGTATGAAACAGGTTTGTTATGGTCTTTAAAACCGCCCAAGGCTTCTTTATCACAGTGTGTTCAATTATATTGATATTCTGAACGATGGCAGAATGATAAAAAACTGATTTAACTGGAACAGACCCGAAAATTACATACGAAAGAATTGAAAGTGATTGGTTACAAACTACCTGTTAAGTTTGAATGTATTTAATGTCCATGGTCTTACCTTCACTAGTAACCAGGTCTATGAAATCGTAATATATTTTCACCATAATGGTAAAAACACGAATAATACAGATTGCGATTACTAGAGCACCATAATGAAAGTAATTATTCCCGACGCAAGGATCGTGAACCAAGCTCGGTGAATAATCGTCTTCGCTCAGCACTGAGTTTAAAAAAAATGTTGGTATCAACTTATGTATTCAGGACCGCTGATCACAAAATTCGAAATCAAAATGCGAGACTGTTCCCTCCTTCCCGATTATGACCCTTCGAATCTGAAAATGGGAAAATGCAGCCGTCATATTTTTTGCACCATAAAAAACTATCGAACTTTCTCGACCCAATAAGACCTCGGCCCGCAAGCTTGAATCTTTGATGTCTGAACATTCTTATCCCGTAGATGAATCGTCGCCTAGACCTGTCTGCCAAAAGGAAGTAGGAGGCTCCCAGAAAGATTTAAAGACTTTGATCTTTTCCAGGTGGGAAGGAATTTACTGGAGTGAATGTATTGTTGTATTGTGAATTCAGGTTAGATGTATAAAATGTCAGTTTTGTCAAGTATGTTTGATGTGACGTTGTCACCAATTTGAAATAAAGAAAAGTTGTTCACAATCATCGATTTTTACTATATTACAACAACATGTCTGCAAATTGTATGTTTTTACCTGGCACATAGCATACATTTAAAGAATATTTCATTATTTTGAGCCTGAATCTTTGTAACCTAACTGAACCTACTTTTTGGATTGGATTTTTTCATAATTATTGGGATAATGGACTCATGGTCTGTCGTCTGTACGTCAACTATTTGCTACTGAAACATCATGTTCTTGTCTCGTTTTTCCATGTACGATCATGTCATCATGGCATATTACTACATTCTGTAGATTTAAAAAATGTTTTTCAATCTGATCCTGGAATAAATTCTGAGAATTTGATAATCCGTAAAGATAGAAGACATTAAAATGAACTTTGCCTCTTGAATTCGAGTATACTTCTATATTTAATCATTATCTTGGTTCTGACAATGTCATATTAGAGTCAGAGGGGTCTATACATAATCGAATTGTTCCATTAGATTTATCAACAATACCATTCTGTTTATGCTGAACGCAGGTTTCATCTCATCAACTTCAACTATACCCTTTCTGTCATTTAATCTATCTGGTACTGATTTGATTCAAGCTGATCCCATAAAGTAAGTGGAATTTTATTAGGTGGGTGACAGACATTTTCAATGTTTACCTGGGAATCTGCCGAAAATTTCTTGATTTTCATTAATAAACTCATTTTTTTTTCAATACACTTGAATTATCTACGCTAACATCATTCAATCTCTTTATCTACTTCAACTTTATGCTTGGCTGTCCACCTGCAAGAACCTGATTTGCCATCCACAATTACAAAATTTTCATAAATTTCTCTATCTTCGAACGATCAATGCAAATTCACAATCCCTATTGGTTTAGCTTCACTGCCCTCCAAAACTCTCATTCTGATGCTGCATTCAGTTACCTGCCATTTTGAAAGCGCCAGACAGACTCTAGTTTGTGCCTTTTTATGTATCTTACCGGCATGAATGTTCAAAACTATGCGCCTGTAAACTGCGCCATGTTTTAACAGTCTTGTCATAAAATGAAAGCTGGATGATCTGTGATTATCATGTATATGGTGATTATACTAGTCTAAGAGCCAGCTTGCAACCTTTAAAATCAGCAGCCATAGTTATTTTTCAATTTTTATACAGGTATGTTATAACATATTGAAACGGCAGACGCCGTAAAATACTTTAAAAATTCACTTAATTTTCATACCTGACTCACCTGAGGGACCCCAAACCTACCGCGGCCGGGCTTAGCTAGTACCCATTGCTTGTTCACTGGGTATAGAAGTCTCACTGAACGAAATTTCAGATACCGTAAAGAATGTGTTGTCAGATCTAAGCTGGCTCTTACACTATACTGTTTTGTTCATCTTGGTAATATCAATGTAGCTACTAGCAGTACAATATGTCAAAAGTCACATCTTGTCAACTGACGAATCCCAAACCTCTTCCTTATTTTCTACCAAGGGTCGTCCCCACTGACTATAAGGTTAGGTTAGGTTGACCTAAACACGCCCTCACACGTTTTCATTCGTTACCTGCTGTTTACAACTGATTTCACCGTTTTTACGAATTACAACCATTCTTCAAAATTGAATTTGATAATGAATTAATCTAAATTAAATTAATTAATTAAATAATTAATCTAAATTCCATATTTACCGATGGCAGGAGCTCGAATTCTTGCTATTGCACAGGAAGCAGGGTGTCGGGGACATAGTTGAAAAAATATATACACGAACACTAACAAAACTCTCAACTACTAAAAAACCCAACTTTGAAAAGAATGGGTAAAGTATAAGAACTCTAACACATTAATCGAATAAAACACTAATAATTGAGAAGACGATGAAGATACTTCAATAAAAAGAATTGTCTCGATTAATATTTTCAACAACTGTCAGACGCAGACGCTAAAATCTTTGGTTATATTCCGGTTTCAATCATGTTTCAATCATATAAAATAAGGAATTCATTCCCACTATCGGTCCTGGTCGAAACTCACGCATGTTAGAAAGAAACCGGTAATTAGAAGTATGTGTATCATTGAAGAAATGTATTTTTCTCGCGCATGCGCATAGGTATAAAGAAACCGGCGATCTTCTTTTTTTTCGGATTCACGGCAGTTGTCCTTATTACCCATATTGGTATTAATATATATATATATATATATATATATATATATATATATATATATATATATATATATATATATATATATATATATATGGTGATTATACTGTATTGTTCATCTTGGTAATATCGATGTAGCTACTAGCAGTATTGACTACAATATGTCAAAAGTCACATCTTGTCAACTGGCAAATCCCAAACCTCTTCCTTATTTTCTACCAAGGGTCGTCTCCACTTACTATAAGGTTAGGTTAGGTTGACCTAAACACGCCCTCACACGTTTTTATTCGTTACCTGCTATTTACAACTGATTGCACCGTTTTTACGAATCACAACCATTCTTCAAAATTGAATTTGATAATGAATTCCTGATGCAGGTAAAACCTTGGTCACAGTGATCATCTAAATGAAAAAATGGAGAACTCACGTAATTTTTCCTCAAAAAATCCAAATGAAATTCTTGGCGGTCATGTCTATTTTCGTAGATTTTGTTGTTGACGAACTCAACCATTTTTCACATCAAATTTCTGTCTTGAAAAACACGAACTTTGTCTTTTTCATCAAAACACCACACACGCCTTTATTCACCAGTTTTCAAGATTTTTATGCACATAAAACCATTATTGTTTTAAAAAAATTCAATTAAATCGTTTTAAGGATGTTATAGTTCATTCAAGTTAATACTGATTCATTTTGCAATATTGCCGTCCTTATTGTAATTTTTGAGAACTGAACATATTTATTTCGACTTTTGAATGAGGTTGGATTTTTCGAACAATAATGTTTATTTTCTGCTTAAAAATGTTATTAACTGGTAAATGAGTGCGTGTGTGGTGTTTTGAGCGAAAACGGAAAAATGTTCTTAAGTTCCACAACTTTTTTCAAATTTGGATAATCACTGCGACCGAAGTTTCACCCCGTTACGATTCTGTGGTTAAAATGATAATGAGAACGTACAATCTGAATCAGCTACCCTCCTGTGTATAAGGCGGAATGGAAATAGGAGTCGCATTTCTAGTTCAAATTGCATACCTGCCATACGAATCCTAAATCAAATTCATTTATAGTTCCACAATAAAGCAAAGAAAGGGGGATTAGTTTGTACAAAATTCTCACTAAAATGATATGATGTTACTTAATTTTCTCATTTTTTGATTCGTAAAAAAGCTAAATAGTTCCTCAAACTTCGTTCTCTCTACGAAAATAATCCTCTTTCTCAATGTCAATCAATGCATTTGTCTGTAGTGATCATGGTATCGATATCTCGAAAGCAAGTCAGCAGTCACAAGGCTTTCGACTACCGTACTAATCTGTATGAGGAAGGGGAATCGTGATGCAGTTATGACTTTTCTGCAACTATCAACTCTTTCTGTTCGATTTTGCCGTTCCTTCATGATTGTCGATGCTGTTTGTACTGAGAAGCAGCTTGGGAGAAATACGTCGGATAATAGGTGGATCCAAGTGCTATGAGAATGAACCTTTTCTCGTATCGATTCGATATATTAGGGCCCATTCTCTCCACTGCGGAGGATCGTTACTGATCAAGTTTTGGCTGCTTACAGCCGCTCATTGTGTCTTCGTCGGTAGCAGTTTGTACGTTCACGTTCCGATGGAAGTATTCTGGGCTCGAGTAAGTAGTGCACATCCTCACCCGAAGTTTGATAGGAAAACGTTGACAAACGACATAGCAGTAATGAAACTCTCCAGCCCGTTAATCGAAAGTGAAATGGTCTCTTCCGTGAAGCTTCCCGCAGCAGTGATCAAGGAAGCTGTGAGCCTGAGATGTTCCCAAGCGATGTATCTGAAGAAGCGATGTCAGACGTATTGAACTGCGAACGGTTGAGATCGAGACGTTCTTCACTTACTATCGAATATGGAAACTTCCCGATGAAGTTATGTGTACTCTCGCCGAGGGTAGAGATGATTGTCATGGTGATTCGGGGGGACCATTGCAATATGGGATTGTTAGTTGGGAGATTTCGTGCAGTAGCGGGTTTCCTGGAGTTTATACTAGGGTCAATGAATATTTGGAGTTCATTGAAAGAACGATCAGCCACGTTCAGACGGAAGATTGTTTTATAAAACTGGTGTTCGTGATGACTTTCAGTTACTTGATTTTGTGAGCAGCCCAAATCAAAGTTTGAGTTTTGGTAGATCATTTTGACGATAAAATGTAAATGGATAGGGGATTGTGTGAAGTCCTAATGGAAGAGCCGGAGATCAAATTCTTCAAGGTTTCCCAACGAATGAATCACAATTTTTCTCATGATCTAAATATTTGAAGATTTATCATCCGAAGCCAATAGGAAAACCAATGTGAAAAATTATGTAGTGCAGTTTATTTGTTGGGAACGTACCCGAGATAAGAGTTAATATAACCAATAAGGCCAATTTAATCAATTCATCTTTTACCAATACACAAAATAAATTTTTACTTATTGATAAAACTTTACATTCGATCCAAATCATTCTACATGCAGAAAATATCGAAAGGTGCGAGCCTAACACCAAAGGTCAGCCCCGCCCTGCATGTAGTGCGTCATATGAATTTCATCTAAGTTAGCACCTAAACGTCATGTTGAATGCTTTCATCATTGCCATAAAGTTGTTGATATTCGTTACCGTACGTCTCGAAGCTGGTAGAAACATCGACCATAGTAGGACTAGTATTATAGAAGGTACACCGTGTAGCGGCATAGAACACAGTTTTATGGTTTCTCTACGCAAGACGGCAAAGACACACGGTTGTGGAGGTACGCTGCTGAACTCGTTGTGGATCCTGTCTGCTGCGCATTGCAAGAATTTCATGAGGATCGCCGCCATCGACATATGGGAAAACAACACGTTCAATCATACCCAATATGCCAGAATCGCCAAGGTGATAATTCACCCAGAATTCAACCCGTCCGATTTCACGAACGACATTGCTCTCGCACACTTACAAAACCCCGTCAAGCACGGCAAATTCGTCAAGCTACCCAGAAAACTACTCACCGGTAGCCTATCCAAGCTATGCTCCGAAGGTCTTGTGATGGTTTGGGGGGCGACTGATGTTCGTAATGACATTCCCTCCTCCGATTTGAATTGCGTCCGTTTGAAAGTGATCCCGATCGCTCAGTGCGAGAATATTTACAAGCTGTGGTTCTCTTCCAGGCAAACGTGCGCATACGAACGTAGCAAAGAAGCTTGCAAAGGGGATTCCGGTGGGCCGCTCTTGTGTGGGGTCATACAGTGTGGAATATTGTCTTGGGGAAAAAGCTGTACTGATGATTCTGATAGGTACCCGGGTGTTTACACAAGGGTCGATCGATATTTGGATTTTATACGCGGTTCAATGCGAGGTTTTGGGTTTTCCGTTATTTCTTCGAAAGCGCTATTGTTTTCTTCACTTTTATTAGTTTATGAAGCATATGCGGTATGAAACGGGTTTGTTATGGTCTTCAAAACTGGTCAAGCATTCGTTATCACAGTGTGTTGAATTATGCTAATATTCTGAACGATCACAGAATAATAATGAACTGATTGAACTAGAACAGGCCCAAAAATTAAATACGGAAGGATTGAAAGTGATTGGTACCAAACTACCTGTTCAGTTTGAATGTATTTATTTTCCATTTCCTAGCTTTTAGCAATAACCAGGTATATGAAATAGTAATAAATTGTCAACATAATTGTTCTTGTCTAAGTTCAGTGGAGAAAAAACATTTGGTACACAGATTGCAATAAGTAGAGCACCATAATGAAAGCAATTGTTCCCGACGCACAGTACAGCTCATGGTACAATTATACAAGGTATGTTCTTGCGCAGGTAGGGGTATGGTGGGAGAATCAGGGAGAGTACTCTCTCTCTCACACATACAGTTTTTCTCTCTCGCTCTTTCCACCCGAGGCCGCCATATTAGCTGTTTATGTTTACATCTGTCCACGTCTGTTGACATCTGTCAAATGCCGATGAGCCAGGTTAAGTGCAAAAGTTATTGCAAAAAATGTCTGTGTGTCAAGTGGAAACGTGTAAAAATCATTCGAAAAAAAGAATCCCTCGACATTTGCACTATTTTAGTCAATCTTTGTAGCGATTGAGCAGAACTCAACCAATTCAATTCATAGTACATTTGAATTTACAAGCGGGAAAAAGTAAATATGGCGGCGACAGGTGGAATGCGCAGAACGAGCCTAAACTCGTCCGTCCGTGGAACATACCTTGTATAATTGTACCATGGTACAGCTTATCCAGTCCATCTTGGCACAGAACTAATAACGTATATGCCCAGCAATCTCTGTGAAGTAGATTAAGATGAAAAAATACCTATTATCACTGTGTTGAAATTCATTCCTAGGAGTTGGTTTTTCTTTCGTCATGGTCTACACTACCAGTGTGCAACTGGAAAAGTATCTGAGTTTGTGCCAAGATGGATTGTATGAGCTATACGTGTATCAAGCTCTGTGAATAACCGTCGAAAAAATATTGGTATTGAGATCATCTGTATTCCGGGTCGCAGATCACGAATCCGAATCAAAACGATATACTGTTCCTTCGTTCCTGATTATGACCCTTCGAATCTCGGATAAGTGGCATAAGCCGCCACCATTTTTTTACTACTACTACTAGCTGTTCACAACTGATTCCACAGTTTTTCCGAATTACAACCATTTTCATAATAAAATTCGATCATGAATTCCCGATACAGGTGAAATCTGGGTCGAAGTAAGCATCTAAATTCGAATAAAAAATGTGAAACTCACGGAATTTGCTCTCGTCTACAAAAATCCAAAAAAAAAATCGATGGTCACGTCTATTTTGGATATACAGGTCCATTTTATTCTAAAACCACCATTTTTCACATCAAATTTCTGTCGTGAGAAAACACGAAATTTTTTTTATATCAAAACGCTACACACACCAGTTTCCAACATCTTCAAGCAGAAAAATCCGTTATTGTTTCAAATAATGGACCTTTTTTAAGAACGTCACCAATTCGTTGGGATGTCATATTTCAATCACAGTCAATACTGATTTATTTGCCATATTGCCGCCCTCATTGTTTTTGTTAAGAACTAAACCAAAACTGAACATATTCACGTCGACTTTCGAAGAAGGTTGTATTTTTTGAAACAATATTGTTTTTTTCTGCTTAGAAATGTTATAAACGAGTGAATGAGGGCGTGTGTGGTGTTATGATCATAAGAAGATTAAAAATTGTGTGGTACTACAAACAACAGATATTAGATGTTAAAAATAGTAAAGTTTTACAACAAAATGGACCTGTTGGTATAACGTTGAATTACAAAGGAGTGGATATGTTAACAGTGCTGTGAAATGTAAACTAAGGCGTGTGGTGTCATTATCTATTAGTTTGGCTTTTTATTAGTTCATTCATCGAGAAATCTAACATAGCCACACAGTCCTAATTGAATATAGTAAATCTGAAATATTTCTTGGAATACCTGTCAAAATCGAAATTGAAATATGGCATTCTACCGCTGAAAAAGCTTTACTTACTGCGATAATTGATAATCTGTAGGTAATTTTCCATGATATAATTAATTGATAATGATGAAATTGATGTAACCGAGTCAAACCTCGTAACCACAATTACATTTAAAAATTCGACCAGACACTAATCTATAAGCTGTCAGAGTCAGATACCACTTTCGATTTTTGCGACAGTCTTGTATGAAAAGAAATGGAATAGGATAAAATGGATATATAGTGAATACAATTCAAAAACTCTTGCATGTCATCGATGACGACATAAAATCAACACAGTGGTACCAATCCTTCTAAGGAAATGCATGGGATTGTTTGCTTTGAAATTCAAATTTGGCGCATGTTGTTCTTAGGAATTTAGTTGACAGCACTTTCGATGTTGCCGCACTTCATTTGAAATTTGAGAATACCTAATCAATTGACAATTGTTCTTTGAAAGTGACAGTTCTGTGTTTACGTCTTTTTGATATTTCGAATCGGATATTGTAATCAAAAACTGTGTATTTCAATCATCATATAGCAAGTATCAGTCCCAAGCTATTCGTGGAAATGCCAAAACATATAAATGAGCGCTGCGAAGAGTTGGTGGCATCTTTCATTGGTTATTTTGAAAGAGAACGAGAAAAAAGAGACCCGTGGCTTCAACGGCTGTTCAAGAATAACATAGTGAATTGTATTCGTAATCTACCCTCAGATATTCACTTCTAGCGTGTATCAGCTGAGTATTTGGTTTTTGATAACAGGAAAATCTCAATTCTTCGAAATCGGCCGCTATTGAAAAACTACACGAGAAAGAACTACTTCATGGATGAACTCCCATATTTTAATGAATAATACACACGTAGTTAGGTGTTTTTCGATTTCACTCCTATCATAATAAATAAATCACTTTTATTATTATCTGATATTTCATAATTATATGACAATTTGGCAATAGTGTACTTCATAAATTGACCACGCCCTTGATGACGTGTAAGTTTTCAAATTGTACGAACTTTACTTATATACCGCTTCGTATCACCTGGTATCTCGCGACAAAATGCCTTATAGAAGGGAAATCGTGCTATTGTCATGTTCCGATATTCCTGAACAGTACTGTCCAGCTAATTCAGTCGTTCCGATTTTACTGACATTCACTAGCAATTATTTCGCGCCAATTTTTAAGGTACCCTGTTAGAGACTGAAAAGTTACTGGTGCTACTGCTGCAGAAGTGGTCCTGTAGTCCCAGTATTCCTCAAATTGAGTTAGGTTAGGTTGTGTTCGAATGAACGTCAACGGATAACAGATTAAATTTGTTGTCAGATCATTGCAATTGCAAAATTATCAAAAATATTTCGAGTTGTACTGGAAGATATTTGCGTACAAGTTAATGCTGAATTGAAATGAATCCAGTAGATCAATAAAATCTGCGGGAACCCTATTTTTCGAGATTGCAAGCCTTACTCGCACTTACCTGAAATGTTTGAAGATCTTAGGGGTGTTAAGACCTATACTACATTTTGAATATACCCTTCTATTCTTGGTATTTTTTCTATGCGACCTCTAATTTTGTCGAGGATTATAATTTCAGTCATTATATTATCTAAAGACTCATTAGTAGAGCTTGAGCACTCTGAATTTTTTATTTTCGTATCGCTATTGCTTGATATTCAATATTTAATTCATTTCGAAATAAGATAGGGTACGTCACACCTGTCACCGCTGACAGTTCCTTTGACAGATGTCCGATGGTGATCCGTTCCGATATCATCAGCAGTAGATAGTAGATTACTATCACTGCAAAAAGCGTTCCGACAATGCTTACTGTGGCCAGTAATACCAGCAATATCGGAACATGACATATGAATGACGCAGTTATGACTTTTCTGCAACACCAACTTTTTTCTGATCGATACAGCTGTTTATGAGGTTTTCGGCCGTTCCTTTAGCATTATTGTCGATGCTGTTTGTTCTGAGGAGCAGCTTTGGAGAAATACGTCGAATAATAGGTGGATCCGAGTGCGATGAGAATGAACCTTTTTTCGTATCGATTCGATATATTAGGACCCACTCTCTCCACTGCGGAGGTTCGTTACTGAACAAGTTTTGGGTGCTTACAGCCGCTCATTGTGTCTTCGTCGGCAGCAGTTTGTACGTTCACGTTCCGATGGACGTTTTCTGGGCTCAAGTGAGTAGTGCACATCCACACCCGGAATTTGATAGGAAAACGTTGACAAACGACATAGCACTGATGAAACTCGCCAGTCCGTTATTCGAAAGTGAAATGGTCTCTTTCGTAAAGCTTCCCGCAGCAGTGATCGAGGAAGATATGAGCCTGAGGTGTTCCCAAGCGTTAGTGATGGGTTTCGGAAAGACCGATGTATCTAAAGAAGCGATGTCGGACGTATTGAACTGCGTACAGTTGAGAGTAATTACTCACGAGACGTGCTTCAATTACTATCGAATATGGAAACTTCCCGATGAGGTTATGTGTACTCTCGCCGAGGGTAGAGATGCTTGTCAGGGTGATTCGGGGGGACCATTAGTCTGCGACGATGTGCAATATGGAATTGTCAGTTGGGGGATTTCGTGCAGTAGCGGTTTTCCTGGAGTTTATACTAGGGTCGATAAATATTTGGAGTTCATTGAAAGAACGATGAGCCACGTTCAGGCGAAAGATTGTTCTATAAGACTGGTGTTCATAATGACTTTCAGTTACTTGATTTTGTGAGCAGCCCATTTCGATGTTTGAATTTTTGATGGATCATCAGAACGATAAAATGTTAATATGGAGAGGGGATTGTGTGAAGTCCTAATGGAAGAGCTTCCATATATCCGAAGATCAAATCATTAAATCTCCAAGATTCACTAATGAATGAATCACAATTTTTTCACGATGAATTGTAAACTTCATATGCTCCAGTAAAAACCATATTCATGATCGGAGTGTTTGAAGATAAGGAAAAGGTAGCGAATACGGTAACCTCATCGATTTTCTTGAAATTTGCACAGATGATTGAAAACACCCAAAAAAACGATAAATACCTGAAAAGTACTTTTTTTTTCAAAAAATGTCTGACAGTGTTCAGTGCTGATACATAAATATGGATAAATAAATTGGACTGTCTCACACTTATTTATCTCCATCATACGCCAATACATAAAAAATAGTAATCCAGATGAACACAGAAAGCGATTCGTTCACAAATATACACAGAATAATGATATATAATTGTTAGTTTCATTCATTGAAAACTCCTTACTCTGACATATTTAAAGATGTTGAAAGTCAAACATGAAATGGAATGACGGGAATGATAACGGGTTACGATCATAATGCGACGTTGACAATTTTCTTCGATTTCATGAATACTGAGTAAATATGGAATATTTGTTTCTAATAGTATTCAGGAGTATTTACGCCCCTGAAATCAATTATTTTTCAACCTAACATTGCCAAACCTTCCGTAGGTATACTGCTTCGTGGAAATTATCTCTAGGAACTCAATCCGGTAAATATTCGTTTACCGCACAGCACCTATAGTTTTGAAAAAAAGGAGAGCATATAATTCTAACTTCACTGTGGGAGTAACTACACAAGAAGGAACTATATATATATATATATATATATATATATATATATATATATAAACCGTCTAAATTTGGAAAATCCTCATGAAATAAAAATTAACCTTGGGGTTGCAGTCATAAATTGAGTTTGGCCTGATATAGTAAAACTCTTTATTAAATTTAATTGACTAGTCCAGTCAAGAGACTACCCTTCTCTCTCTATATATATATATACAGGGTGTCCCAAACTCAATGGCCTATTAAACATTTCTGGAAAACGGGACTTAGGATTATTTTGAAAATTTGAATTCTTGGGTAATTAGTTCTGTTCTATCGATCTAAAATATTTTTAGCGCTGCGACGTTGCCGCTTATATTGAAAAGTAGCAATAACTTCGACATTTTAAATAGGACACCCTATATATTATTGCATTTCTCGCTTCGTTATTGCTTTCCGATTATTTTTATATAATACTTCCCTATACCCATCTTCAGTGGTTTTCGAGAAATTCATTGATTTCCTTATTTTTTGTGCGAAACATAGCTTTAATCAAATGCTTATTATTGCGGTATTTGGATTCGAAGACAGTTGAAATTTTGAATGTAGTTTGACAATGCCCTGGTTATTAGTTGTGTCTAAGGAAATTTTTTCTCCATTATACAGGGTCGTTCAAAATTTGTGATTTTACCGATACATACAAAAGTGGTGAAAAGTGCATTTTTTCAAATGGAACATCCTGTATATTATCGAAAATCCTGAAAGACAATTGAAGTTCCTTTCAAATGATGTGTCGGCACATTTGATTTCTTGGTGCTTCAATATTATCAAACACAGCATAATTCCGTTCGATTCTTCTGAATTTTCTTCTATTCATATGCGGTAAATTTGGATAAAGTTCATTGAATTTTCTGATGCATGTTCTCGAAACAATTCTTTGGCACTCACCGTGAATATAAAACAAATTTGAAATATCTACATTTGAATATGCATTATAATCCATTTTTAATACTTTCTTCTGACAGAAACACTATGAAAATCACTGCTTGTCAAACATAAAGTTTGTTTTGCTCTTTTCTGGTCACGGCACACTAGATCATTTCAATTGGGAAATACAACCTATTTTGATTAGTTATAATGGGAATTGAAAATGATAGTCACACACTTCATTATCCTACTGGACATTTTGCAAGTTCTTGATATAATTTGATCACATTGGCCATGAAGAATAATCAATTTCATCAAAACTTCATAGGAATTGTTTTTGCCCTCCATTTTGATTCTTTTCTAATTAAACTTCATTTGAATTATTAGGTATAGCCTTTCATTTTGATTCTTTTCTAATCAAATTGGCGTTGATGACGTTTCATTTTTGATGCATCAATTGTCGAATTTTCATAATGACATGTTCCATGACATTTCATAGCTACCTAATACAAAATATGTCAAAATAATACAATTTTTATATAAACTTGCATTTATTTCGGAAACCTGACTATTTAGGTATAGGAACATGACACATCATTTGAAAGGAACTTCAATTGTCTTTCAAGATTTTCGATAATATACAGGATGTTCCATTTGAAAAAATGCACTTTTCACCACTTTTGTATGTGTCGGTAAAATCACAAATTTTGAACGACCCTGTATAATGGAGAAAAGATTTCCTTAGACACGACTAATACAAAGGGCATTGTCAAACTACATTCAAAATTTCAGCTGTCTTCGAATCCAAATACCGCAATAATAAGCATTTGATTAAAGCTATGTTTCGCACAAAAAATAAGGAAATCAATGAATTTCTCGAAAAGCACTAAAGATAGGTATAGGGAAGTATTATATAGAAATAATCGGAAAGCAATAACAAAGCGAAAAATGCAATAATATATAGGGTGTCCTATTTAAAATATCAAAGTTGTTGCTACTTTTCAATATAAGCGGCAACGTCGCAGCGCTGAAAATATTTTAGATCGATAGAACAGAACTAATTAACCAAGAATTCAAATTTTCAAAAGAATTCTATTTCCCGTTTTCCAGAAATGTCTAATAGGCCATCGAGTTTGGGACACCCTGTATATATATATATATATATATATATATATATATATATATATATATATATATATATATATATATGTTAGGATGAAGATTCTCACGGACGAAGTATGATGAATTGTGTTTTCGGGTTTCATTCCGTGTTCTGTGGTTTTGATCCTCTGAAGGATAATTATTGTCTCAACGTTTCGGCAAAGTCTCATTTGCCATCTTCTAGGTGATGTTTGAGTTTCGACCTCCGAAGAAGACGAGAAGATGGCAAATGAGACTTTGCCGAAACGTTGTGACAATAATCATTCAGAGGATCAAAACCACAGAACACGGAGTGAAACCCGAAAACCCAATTCATCACATATATATATATATATATATATATATATATATATATATAATATAACTATATGAAAACTATATAACTATAAAAAAATGTTATTAAATTGTTCGTCTCGTTAACCAGCTGACGAACGTCAACCCTCAGAAGACGAAACTTGTGCGAGCAATGGATCACCGAGGCCTTACTTTTTAACGTGCGATTATCCAGCACGGTGACCCTGTTGTTGAATGTTGTTATCTGTTCTTTTATGTTATCGCCCTGTGTATAGTTTATTTGCTCTGGAATACTATAATTTCTTGAGGTTGTTACCAAAGATATATATAAACAAACAGTCTTGAATGGAATGTCAAGTAGTGGTCAAGTAGAAATAAAAAACTCTGAAAAGTACGGGTTTATTTTCGATAAATAGTTGATTATTGTATCAACAAAGTGGTCCTTCGAGCTATTAAACGATCAGTTCTTGAAATATGTCCGAAGAAGGGATCAGAAGAAGTCAACGTCAGAACAAAGGCTTACCTCCATGCAGATATGGGGAAGAGAAATATAATGATAAAGGATGTCATGGCAACGTATCAGAAAATAAATCTGGTAGCGGAAAGATGTCCAAAAAATCATCTGCAAGTTCAATCAGAAGGAAAACTCTTCAAGCGGAGTTCGAGGCAGAGCAGCGGATGGCACAAATTGCAAGAAAGGAGTTGGAAATCGAAAAGAAGTTGGTCGAGAAGGAACTCCAACTCAAAAAGGCCATATTGAACGAAACTGAGGAAGGGAGTAGCAGTATTGCAGGGTCCGAAAATTCATCAGAACAGCTCATATACGAGGAATTCAATGAAGTCAGCGATGATTGTAATAAGCTTATCGATATTCAGGATTGGGTCAACAACATGCCTTCTACTTCATCTAGGTCTAATAAGTCCTTATCTTTAAGTTTTAGGTCTGACAAACTCGAGTCATTCAAGGTGGTAGATGAAATTTCAACAAAAAGACAGCAACCGACAAGTGTTGAGACGATTGCACAAATACGGAAATCCGAAAAAGAAAATAACGCACCGAAACACGATTTTAAATTGGAACAATTGATGGCACGCCAATCATTGAATAAGGAGTTACCTTCTTTCACCGGAGATCCAAAGGATTGGTTACAATTCATAACACAATTTAAAGAAACTACTCAGGTATGTGGTTTAACTAATTCAGAAAATCTGGCTCGGCTTCAAAAATGTCTCCGGGGGAAAGCGCGTGAATCTGTTCAGGGATTACTGAATTTCACGTGTGATGTGCAACAAATTATTGAAATCCTGGAGAAACGATTTGGAAAATCGGAATATATCATCCAAGATTTAATAACAACGGTAAGAAAATTTCCTAATTTGAGAGAAGATAAACTTGAAAATGTTCTAGAGTTTTCAAATTTAATTCAAAATTTGACATTGACTTTGTCAAGCTTGGATTGTCAAGCATATCTACTGAATCCTCAATTATTAGTAGAAATTGTATCAAAACTGACTCCAACTTTGAGACTAGAATGGGGAAAGAAAGTGTCGAGCTACAAGAATGCAAATAATAAATTGAAAATTTCAGATTTTGCTGATTGGTTATCTGAAATGGCGGAAGCTGTGTCCAATATAACTATTCCCGACTTCGATGCAGAGAAGAAAAAAAAGTATGTCTGTACGACAACAGATTCTTTCAACAAAAAGGGATCTTTCTGCGGATATTGTAAGAAAAATAATCATCAGATTGAGAACTGCCTGTTTTTCAAAAAAATTGAGGTGGAAAAGCGTTGGGACTGGGTAAAGCCGGCTTCCAACGGCGCGGGACTTGGCGAGTGACTTGCCAAGTTTCGGTTTGGCAAACAGTTTGCCAAGTGGCAAGTCGACGAGCCGTGACTATTCCCACGGCGCGTTGAACAGCTTGCAACGTTACTCGCCAAGTTTCAAATTGCGCTCGAGACGTACCCATTGTATTGTTATTCTGGTGAAAACAGTGCAGTAGTTTGCATCAAGGAAAATGATGAGATGCCAACAAGAACAAAATCAGCGTATTGCAACTTGTGCTGCAGCTTTTATTGTAATGAGCGGTGAATATTTAAAAGCAAACAAAAATAGAGAAAAAATAAAAAGACGATGGTGGATGACGTCTTTGTATAAAAGTCGAAGTAGGTAAGTGAATCATTTGCAGGATTATCTAGACTATAGAGATTTCGTTTGTGCAGTGAATGCATTGTGTTATAATTTTTTAGCTGGTGATTGCACCAAATTTCTGTTTTTATGCTTCGGATCCTTTGGGATCCATATAGCTGGTTCCCGTTCATATAGTTCCAAAAATTCTACAATCGAATCGTTAGACCACTCCATTCTGAAAGTAAAATTAAAGTGAAAATAGGAAAATTTTAAACCATTGGATGCACCAGCCACCTTTTGACAACACAACGCCACTGAGGGAAAACTGCAAATGCAAGCATTCTGTGTGGGAACGGATTCACAAGCTCAGACAAGTCAAGCCTGCGATGCTCGTTCATCCTTTGACTCGTGCCAAATTTACCGACAACCGACGGGAACGCCAAGCCACTTGGCAAACGGGCGAGCCTTCGTATTTCCACGGCGCGTGACTCGCCCATTCGCGAGCCAGACTTGCCAAGTCCCGCGCCGTTGGAAGCCGGCTTAAGACAGAATAAAATTTGTTTTTGCTGTTTAAATTCGAAACATCGAGCAAATTCTTGCCGAAAAAAGAAAGTGTGCGATGAGAGCGGTTGTAATAAATATCATCACATACTTTTGCACAGTAATGACGAGCAGAAAATGGCTCTAGAAAATAATACCCATCGATCAAATGAAAACCCCTCTTCTCAAATTGTTAACCATCATGCTCGTGAACCTATAGAAAAAGTAGTCCTTTTAAGAGTAGTTCCAGTTGTTTTGACAGGGCCAAAAGCTGCAATTTCAACTTTTGCCCTTTTTGACGAAGCGTCTACAGTTACTTTACTGTGTAGTGAAATCGCTGATCAAATTGGAGTAGTTGGGACAACGGAACCTCTGAAATTGAGATGGACCAACCCTACAATAAACGAGGAACTTGATTCACGGTCTGTGAGTTTGAAAATCAGGGGTAAAGATGAACAGGAGCAGTATACAATCAATTCAGTGAGAACGGTAAGAAATCTTGATTTACCTGTACAATCCATGAACTCAAAATTATTATCAAAAAAATGGAGTCATTTATCCGCCATCAAAATTTCTTCATTTAGCAATGCCAACCAAAAATATTATTAGGACAAGACAACATCGACCTTATCATAGCTAGGGATGTTATTGAGGCAGGTAAGAATTGTCCCGTTTTATCACGAACAAAATTGGGATGGGTGATTCATGGGAATGCTTCAAGTTTTAATAACCGTATTGATGTAAACTTGCACATCAGCAACTGTTACGATGAATTGCATGAAATGATCAAAAATTCTTTTAGGTTAGAAAATTTGGGAGTGAAATATCATGAAAATAAAATGATGTCAAAGGAAGATAGGAGAGCTCTACATTTAATGGAGACAACTTCGAGGAAGAACGGAGAAAAATGGGAAATAGTTCTTCTTTGGAAAGAGAACGTGGAGGAAATGCCAAATTCGAAACACCTTGCTACAATCAGATTGAAATCGCTAGAGCTGAAGATGAGAAAAAACCCACAGTTTGCTGATGAATATTCAGGTAAAATCAAAGAGTATATTGAGAAGGGGTATGCCAGGAAACTTCCTGATGAAAAAATAATGGAAAAACACAGCAAAACCTGGTACTTGCCGCATTTTGCTGTGACTAATCCTAACAAACCAGCAAAAATGAGATTGGTTTTTGATGCGGCTGCTAAGTCATCAGGGGTAAGTCTGAATGACTGTCTGTTAAAAGGCCCAGATTTATGAAATAATTTATTGGCAGTTTTATTTAAATTTCGGCAGAAACCAATCGCGTTCTCAGGAGATATCAAAGAGATGTTTCATCAAATTAATATAAGAGAGACTGATAGATGTTCCCAGAGATTTCTATGGAGAGATAGAAGCGAGAATGGAGAATGCATCAGCGAGTATGAAATTAATGTAATGACATTCGGAGCAGCTTCTTCTCCGGCATCAGCAACTTTCATTTTGAGAAAAAATGCTTCAGAATTCCACACCCGCTTTCCTAGAGCTACAAAAGCAATTTTTGAACAACATTACGTTTACGATTATCTCGACAGTGTAGATACCGAAGAAGAAGCTGAAGAGTTGATCAAAATGGTTACGGAAATCCACAGGCGAGGGGGATTTCAAATAAGAAATTGGGTTAGTAACTCTAGGAAAGTTCTTCAAACTATTTCATCTGATCTGAGGACAAATCAGTTGAAAGATTTGAATATGGAAAAGGATCTACCAAGCGAAAAAGTTTTAGGGCTGTGTTGGAATACAGGTTCTGACAAATTGGGGTTCAATATCAATTTGGAAAAATTTGAAGGTTTCCTTACTGAAGAGAAAAAAAGTACTAAAAGAGAAGTTCTCAGAGTTCTCATGTCGATTTTCGATCCACTAGGTCTTCCAGCAAACTTTTCCATCAAAGCAAAAATTTTACTACAAGAAATTTGGCAATCTAATATGTCATGGGATGATGAATTGGGGTCTATCCTTTAGAAAAAATGGTTAAAATGGCTAACTGACCTGAAAAATATCAAACAATTTGCAGTACCACGATGTTATGCACCCAAACAATTTTCCAATGCTCAACTCCATACATTTTGTGATGTGAGCCTAAAGGCTTATGCCGCGGTTTCTTACTTACGAATAGAAATTGATAATAAAATTCATATATCTCTAATTATGGCCAAATCACGTGTTTCTCCAGTTAAACAAATTGTTTCAATTCCGAGGTTGGAACTGCAGGCTGCAGTCCTAGGAAGTAGGCTATCGAAATTCATCTTAGAAAATCACACCATCAAATTCGACTCTATTTTTTATTGGTCTGATTCCAAAACAGTTATCGGTTGGATCAAATCAAGTACTGCATATAAATTTAAACCATTTGTGGCCCATAGATTGAGTGAGATTGAGGAAAATACGGATATAGATGATTGGCGGTGGTTACCTACTTCAGAAAATATTGCTGATGATGTTACTAGAAGTACAAAAAGTGTCGATTGGAATACTGAAAGTGATTGGATAAATGGACCGTGCTTTTTGACAAAGCCAGAGAGTGAATGGATGAAACAAGCTGAAGATTTTGTTGTCGATTCCACGGAAATAAAAAAATATTTTGTAGCTGTCACAGCTGACGATACAGTTTCACATTGTTTGCCGAATATAGATAGATTTTCGTCGTGGTTGCGACTGATTCGTTCGACTGCTTGGGTATTGAGGATATTGATACTCAAAGAAATAATAATAGATCGGAAAAATATTACTTTCTCGTCTGAACTCACTTCAAATGAGTTAGCCGTCGCTGAAATTACATGGATCAAACATGTACAAAAAGATATGTCTCGAGAAGAGGTCTATTTATTGTTGAAAAATAGTGAATTACCAAAAACCAGTAAACTCTATAAATTGTCGCCCTTTTTGGACGAAAAAGGAATCATTAGAGTAAGAGGAAGGATCGGAGCATCTCATTGGATCTCTGAAGAGACGAAAAATCCCATCATTTTAGAGCCGAAGCATAGATTCACTCGTTTGCTGATTCACAACTATCACGTAAGAACAGGACATCACTCGCAAAATATGGTGACAAATGAAATCAGGCAAAAATATCACATACTAAATTTGCGGATGGCTGTGAGAAGCTGTTGGAATTCGTGCCAGTTTTGCAAAAATTTTAGAGCTAAGCCTGTCACACCAGAAATGGCACCTTTGCCGTCTTGTAGACTTGAGAGTTTTGTTAGACCTTTTTCTTTTTCGGGTATGGACTTTTTTGGACCAATAGGCATCACTCATGGAAGACGAAGAGAAAAGAGATATGGCGTTCTCTTTACCTGTTTGAGTACCAGAGCCGTTCATCTCGAAATAGCAGCTTCGTTGGATACTAGCTCTGCTATTATGGCTATTAGACGGTTAATTGGGAGAAGAGGTTTACCAAGGCGGATATTCGGTGACAATGGTTCAAATTTTCACGGCGCAGAAAAAGAACTGAAGAAATCCCTAGAAGAGCTGGACCAGAATGAACTTCAGAGATTTTCTTCCATCAGAGGAATTGAATTCCAATTTAATTCACCAGCCGCCCCCCACATGGGAGGTAGTTGGGAGAGGTTGGTGAGGTCTGTCAAAATTGCCTTGAAAGCAATCCTCCGAGAGAAGGCCCCTAGAGAAGAAGTACTTTGGACTTGTATGATAGAAGCGGAAAGTATCGTCAATAGTAGACCTCTAGTTCACGTGCCCTTGGAAGCTGACGACGATGAAGCACTGACACCAAACCATTTTCTAATCGGTTCTTCCAGCCCCGTTCAACCTCCAGGCAAATTTACAGAAAGCGACCTCGTATCTAGGAAACAATGGAGAATCGCCCAGTATTATGCAGATTGCTTTTGGAAACGGTGGCTGCGAGAATATATGCCGACACTGACCGTGGCCGTCTACAGAGGAAAAGATGGATACGTGAGGAGTGTAGATGTGAAGACCCAAACTGGTACCTATCGAAGAGCAGTAGTAAAGTTATGTTTACTGGATATTCAAGCTGGAGACTGATATTGAATTTTGTAATGAAAAAGTTTATTTTCAATACAGGGGGGAGAATGTTGTTGAATGTTGTTATCTGTTCTTTTATGTTATCGCCCTGTGTATAGTTTATTTGCTCTGGAATACTATAATTTCTTGAGGTTGTTACCAAAGATATATATAAACAAACTGTCTTGAATGGAATGTCAAGTAGAAATAAAAAACTCTGAAAAGTACGGGTTTATTTTCGATAAATAGTTGATTATTGTATCAACAGACCCGGCGAGGATAATTTATGTCAATGATAGTCTACTGAAAGAAATGCGTTTTAAATGTAAAAAAATGATATTGGAAGAGAAATTATGGAACTTCCGTATTTCAATGAATGATATACATACACAACAAAACTACAACAAGCCAAAACTACGGATCGAACATTTATCCACCACAATGATAACTTCCAAATATTATTCACTTTGATTTTCATCTGATATTCCGTATGACATGTATTCTGGAAAGGTCGAGGCAGATGTAGAAGGATGCTTGATGAGATGTAGGTTATGACAGGCGATTCGATACGAAAGTGATCGACTTGTATTTATTGATTCATTTATTGATGCTTGACGATTAGTCATCATCTTTTTCTATTATTCCTATTCCAAATCAAGGAAAATTCAGAGTAACTAGAAGTCATTCACAGTTCACTTTGGTTTATCAAGTTTGTTTTGTCCACAGTCTGGCGCGAGCAAAATCGGACATCGCTGTGAGTTCTGTCAGTCCCATGGGTCAACTAAACTCAACAACGAACTAAATTTAATGAAAACTTTGCATGATATATTGTCACTGACGATTGTGTTGAATTTTGAAGAAACACGATGAAAAAATATGGCGGTAAAACAGCCGGAGCATTCAAAATGCAAAGATAGCCATTTTTGTATTGAAACAACTAGGACTTGAATCAAATGAAACATACCAGTTATCTTCTTAGAACTTTCGAGAATACTTGCCATTCAGCTGTCGGAAATGAGAAAGTCACATTTCAAAATCAAACGATAGATGTCAGCAGCCGCATAATTTCAACTATACATGAAATAGGAAGAAGAAAAGTTTTGCGGTTATTGACGTAGTTATGACATCTCTACCAGAATACATTTTTTTTCCCGTTGTCTTACAAGTTTATGAGGTTTATTGCATTTTCAATAATATTATCTCTCCTCTTCATACTGACCAACAACTCAAGAGAAATACATCGAATAATAGGCGGATACGCGTGTAATCGGGACCAACTTTTTTTTGTGTCGATACGGTATACGTGGACCAACTCACTCGTCTGCGGAGGATCTTTACTCAACGGATTCTGGGTGCTTACTGCTGCTCATTGCCTCATCACTAAGGATTTGTACGTTTCTGTTCCATTCGACATATTCTGGGCAGAAGTGAGTAGAGGGCATCCTCACCCGAAATACCGCAAGAAACCACCGAAAAACGATATAGCATTGCTGAAACTGAACAGGCCGATATTCGAAAGCAACAAAGTGTCTTACGTGAGACTGCCCGCAGCGGTGATAAAGGATGATTTGAGCCTGTGGTGTTCCCAAGCATTGGTGATGGGATTCGGGAGGACCCATCCATCTAGCGGGAAAGTGTCGGGCGTATTGAACTGCGTTCAGTTGGAAGTCATAACTTATAAGTTGTGTTTCAGCTACTACTGGTTATGGGGACTTACAGACAACGTAATGTGTACCCTCGCCGAAGGAAAAGATGCTTGCCAGGGTGATTCTGGGGGACCTTTGATGTGCGACGATGTGCAATATGGAATCGTTAGTTGGGGGATCTCGTGCAGTAGAGGGTATCCGGGAGTTTATACCAGGGTCGATAAATATTTGGAGTTCATTGAGAGAACGATGAATCGCGCTCAGACGAAAGATATAGCACTAATAGTCATGGTGACCTTCAGTTTCTTGATTTTTTAAACAGCCCAATTCGCAGTTTGAATGATCAACTAATTATTAGCACATCAAAGCATTATGATTGGGAATTAGGTGAAGTCTAAAAGGAAGAGACTCCATATATCCGGGTATCAGTTTCACCAATGAGGTTCGATACTCAATAAACTTTATTTTTTCTCAAATGATGTCTCAATGATAGAGTTGGTAATATATTGTGATTACACATGTACGTTACTTTATCAGCGGTTACCCATCACGTCTTCCGATATAGGTACTATTTGATGACGCTTTGAAAAAGACGGATCAAACCAATTTCAAGCTCAGTTCGTACAAAATAACTCTTGTACGTTATCCATGACGCCATAAAATCGCCCAATTGACAGCAATTCACAGATATAATCAAGTACAACGGTACTTTTATATTGAATATTCAGTTTTGCCTGTTCTCTCTGGTATGATATTGGCAACATTTTCGATATTGCCGCGCGCTTCAGTCGATGTTATACATTTGTAATTTGAAACTAACACAGTTCTGTGTTTTCAGCTTTCTGCAAGGTACCTCAAATTCGAACTACCGATCAAAAGCTGTGTTTTATATAACAATAATATGATAGCAATTATCAGGCTCGATTCTTCCTGAAAAATGTCAAGAGAGTTGGTTATTTCGAAAGCATTTAATGAAAATCTATCTGCAATGTACTTTGAAAAATTCTACCACATCGCTATATAACGTGAAACACTCATTCAGCTTTTGAAAGTCATGATTTCGTATAAACTTAATGTTATTAGTACATGAACGGACTTTAAGAACTCACATTCATAAAGTCCTGGTTCATATATTTATTACATGAATAGCTATTTATCGTCAGTCAGTTGACACCAATTGTTAGCCATTACAAACAACGTTTTTCCTGTATGGATTCCATTTTCAGCTGAATTATAATCATCTTTTTGTTTATCGTAAGTTTGAGAAGTTTGTTTATTTATAGTTTGTCTTTTTTTTGATCAGTGGTTCCTATAATTGTTGATTTGAATCGTCTATAAAGCCACAGAAGAGGTTTTTCCATTTGCAATATCGAAAGATAGTGGATATACATATTATCATTCACGAAATGATTCTAAATCATAATAGAGATATGTTTGAGTTTGATTTTGAAATTTGTTCCTTTTTGAAGAATTGACCCTTTGCATTTCGATTCGAGGTAAAGTTTTGCTACCATGTATTGTTGTGGTTGATGAATATTTCCCGAAAACTTATCCAATGTGTGGAATACAAATGAGCGCTATTTTCTCTCGATTCAAGAATCATCCCGTTTTTGAATTTGAGAAAAAGGGAATATTCTATCTTTTTTGAACTGTATCACTGATGAAGTCACCTTCACACCTTCTTCAATCTCATTTTCCTGTGAATATTTCCATTTCGCTTGAAAAAAGTCGATTTAGAATTGCTTAAGGTCATAGTTAGGAAATTGAAAGTTAGTCGACAAAACGATCGACACACTCTACTTTTTGATTTAAGCAATCAATGAAGTAAGCAAAATCTGATCTCATATTCATCAGGGACATGATCAAATGAAAGGGCACGACTATGGAAAATTCAAGTTAATAACTGAACTAGCCAAAAATTGTTCCCCGCGATGGAAGGACAGTACGAGTATAAAAATGCGAGTCGGTGGTACCAACAAGTACTGTTTGTACAAATTTACCTGGAGCACGAATTTTGTCAGTCTTCGTTATGATAACGCATACACTGTTGCTGGCCAAATAAATATATCTTATTGATAGCGTATTCGATAAATGACGAAAGTTGTCGAAATTTGAGCTCCTGTGCTCTCTATCTCCTTCTCAACCAACACTCTTATACATTCCACGAAGTCCCGATCATTGGGCTGATGCATCCCCTATAACTGGAAGCTGCAGGATAAGGAGCAGAAGTTGAAAATCTCTGACTATTTCCCGAACATTCAGGGATACGTTCCATATTACAATCAATTCCGTAACAGCAATCAAAAATCTTTTATCGAGTGGTACCTTTTTTGATCTCTGTTACCGGAGGTCTAAACTCTTCGTATATTCCGGTGCGAAATAAGCATAATAATGACGTCGTTGGTCAACCAAAGAATATATCCTTCACAGTGTCTTCCCCCTTCAATGTATTCCGCACTGAGTTGAATGCATTTTAAAAGGGCAAGTAACGTCAGAGCCACCGGGTATTTCATAAGATCTAGCCAACAATTTCACCAAAAACTTTTATAGTTATTATTATGTCTCAACACTAGGGTTTTAGGCATTTGAATTTGTGGTTACACTTATCCCCCGTATCCTAACAACCACTGAATTCACGAAAATGTTTTCCTTCGAATGTCTTGTCAGAACTGTCAATATTTTTCATGGATTTGCCAACGTTGGTATATGGGAGGAAGGTTACGAAATGTCATCATACCGATCCCTCCCCATTACCAGGGCGTCAATGAGGTTGAGGTGAAATTCCACTATATGCTAATATGCAAGTGGATTCCAGTTTCTGGTATCTGATTGGTAGGTAACAACAGATAGTCAAAAAAATACCGGCTTCCCTAATGAAATCTATGAATATTCGAGTATATTGAAAATCTAACTTTATGGTGTTCAAGACTAAATATCAGTTGAGAAAAAGTGTGGATGTTCATACTCTTCGTATTTGTGTTTGACAGATAATTCAACTCGATCTCGATCTATGTGAGAATTGAAAACGAAAGCAAATAAAAAATTGATGAATGTGTATGGTTGGTGTAAATCCGAAAGGAATACATTTGTTTTAAAAAAGTGGGACTGTTCCTCATGCAGCAAGAAGTAGTTTGCCTGAGTATGATAATAACTCGTATATGAAATAGAAAGTATTTGGGTTTACCAGTCGTTCAAGGATCTTTTTCCGAGGCCTGAAAAATGATTGAGCTTTGTATTATACTTCAAATTTTATCTACGTCTCCTAATGTATTGTGTTCAATTTATATAAGAATCCAAATGAACTTATGAACAAAATGCCTTTTTAAAGATATCGCTTTGTGAACATGCAACCAATTGCGATATAGAACATTCATAGAAAATGAGTACCATGATTATTCGTGAATGAAATCAAGTAGTGTATTTGAAAATAGCATTACTAAAGAAACTGATGTAATTATTTAAAAGTAACATCGGATTCTGCAGCAGTTTTGAGTAATGAGAGATGGAAAACGCCCAACTTTATTATGACTAGTGCTTAAACGTTCCCATTGAAAAGTGAAGGTTGAACTTCTCATTACTCAAAACTGCTGCATGAATCATATGTTAGTTGTCAGTTCGTGATATGATGACACTGCACAAACATAATGATTTATTTTGGAAAGTAAGGCTCTACTGTAGCCTAATAGCGTTCCCTAAGTGTTCAAACTGCCCGTAATAACTGATCAAAAAGTTTTTTTATACAACACAACTAAAACGAACAAGAAACCAAAAAAAAACCCCAACAACTTATCCTAATAGAAACACTTCAAAGTTAGTGAAATATTACTCTAAGAAACTCCTTACACTGATGAAAATTGAACAAATGATTCGAAATAATTAAAAAATGATTCCCTAAACTTCACAAAGACAAGACAGAATACAAAACGCAGGTATGCTGTGGGCTGTGACAACGCAAGAAATCTTTTACTTTTACCATGAAGACACCAAGAGACCAGAGACAATCAGTAATCAGCCACATAAAACATAATATGTTTGTGTGTTCTGTGACAATTTCTTTTTCTGTTTATCTTTGGTTCTATGGAATTATGCCTCCTATAGAGATTTTTAATTTACCCAATTTACCCCAGAATTGCCAACCTCGATTTCCCCGAAGCCTGCCCCTAGCCTCAGGTACCCCTTCGCCCATAAACTCGCGACATTTCGTAACTTTCCTATATATGAACGTTGGGATTTGCAGAAAAATGTATTGCAAGGCTGGATCCATGTAGGTAGGGAATTTGCAACTTCGCCCGAATGGAAAAAGATGTAACTAAAACATGGCCAATGATATTCCAGTGTTCGATCTCCATCTCATTTCAATCTCAATTTCTTTCCGAAAATCGTGCTTACATGAACTCTGCTTAAGTATTCTGTGAATGTGACAACTTGTCAAAGAGAAGTTGACAATGAAGTTTGTTCTGGCCGTCTGCTTTTATTTGCTTGTTTCCGCAATCACCGAGACCGTCAAAGAAGAAGGAGTGCCACGTATCATCGGAGGTTCAGTATGTTCCTCCCAAGATCATCGCTTCGTCGTCTCCATCCGTAACAATTATAAGAAACACGTTTGCGGAGGCACCCTGCTCAACCAAGATTGGGTTCTAACTGCTGCCCATTGCGTCGTGAAATCACCCACGGTGTACGCAGGACTAAATTACATGAATGGCTTCAGAAAATACAACGCAGTTAGAGTCGTCGATATGTATTCGCATCCGAATTTCAATGGGAAAACGCTGGACAACGACATAGCTTTGTACAGGCTAGATACTCCCGTGGCTGATGACGGTCGTTTCGTACGATACGTGAACTTACCGAGCGCAGATTCGATAGGCGTTGCTGCGCAGTGTCGGAAAGCCCTGATCATGGGGTGGGGCGTTACCGATGTTATCCAGAACCAACTGTCTGTTACATTACAGGTACTTCAATGCTTAGTGGTAGGAACAATAGTATATTTTTTACCAGGTAGGAGAAGACTAACATTCCTAGACGACTGTGAAGATTGCTAGAAAGAGGCGCAAACGTATTTTTTCGAACTTTATCGAGCGAAAGGAAACATAAATTAGGTGAATGATTATAGTAGTTTTTAGATCGACTTATCGGAGCAAACGGATAAGAGACTGGTTCAGATTTGTATACCGCGTTACTGCCATTGTTCAGAAGTGGATTCAAACTATTAACGCTATTAACGACCAAACTTTGCTCATCATTATTTGATGAATTCACAGCCGATTGCACCGGCTTTTTTCTTGTGATACCATTAACGAAGGGACTCTTTAAGATAAGTGAGGGTTCATTAATGGGTGATAATCTCTTGAACCGCAATCGCAGCATTGCGTTATATGACCTTTAATGGGCCATCAGCTTAATGCTTCCATAAGAAAAAGTCGGTGCAATCGGCTGTAATCTGAATTACAATTGATATTGTCTGATTCGAATCATATCCGATATTTTCTGATTTACAATTGAAAGAGGTGTGGAAATTTTGGGCATGTTGGGTATTCAGAAAGTAGCGGCCTTTCGAACAGTTACCCTTTAACTATATATATATATATATCAATCGCAGCATTGCGTTATATGACCTTTAATAGGCCATCAGCTTAATGCTTCCATAAGAAAAAGTTGGTGCAATCGGCTGTAATCTGAAATACAATTGATATTGTCTGATTCGAATTATATCCGATATTTTCTGATTTACAATTGAAAGAGGTGTAGAAATTTTGGGCATGTTGGGTATTCAGAAAGTAGCGGCCTTTCGAACAGTTACCCTTTAACTAGGGTATATATATATATATATATATATATATATATATATATATATATATATATATATAATATATATATATAAAGAGTAAGGGAAACGTCGACTTCATGCTGAGGTCTCAATCTGCCTGCTCCCCAGGTCTCGCCACATATATATATATATATATAGTATAAAAACCACAATCACTTTTTCAGTGCGTTGACCTCCCTTTAATCGATAACAAGCAGTGTTCGAAGTTATACATGCCAAAGTACCTAGTAACGAAGAATATGATATGCACCTTGTCTGAGGACGAGGAAGACGCTTGTCAAGGAGATTCAGGAGGTCCGTTAGTCTGTCATGGAACGCAGATCGGCATAGTTTCTTGGGGATTAGATTGTGCTGCAGGATATCCGGGGGTCTACACCAGAATCGACAAATATTTGGACTTCATCGAGATGACTATGAAAATTCCTCGAGCTCGGGAATCTAAAGCTACAATTTTTTTCGCAGCAGACCCGTTTGTATTAATTTTAATGCCAAACTTCATTTCAAATATAATCTGCAATCGTTCGTTCACTTCTTCCTAATGAAATTAATGAAATATTTCGAATTAAAAGCAAAATGGGTGACGAAAGTTAAGGTGTTGGCAAAAATTCTCTTCGCCCTATTGACTTTAATTTATCATATGATATCGACAGATCTGCTATGCTGGAAGGTAACGCAGATTATTCTTTGGTTTTTCATAAAAAGTGTCATCAAATATATTTTGTCAGAATCAGTGGTACCCGGTAAAAAGTATTGTGATGCCTATGAATTCAATTAGCTGTACCATATGCAACTAAGAAAACGATATGGACATATTAGTCAATTATGAAAACATTGATGAAAATAACTGTATTCTCTCAAATTGGTCATATTCAATGATACAGGAATCGTCTGTTCACATGAGACATAAAAGTATATGAGACAGCTACGAGAAAACTTAATAGACTAAAACTTTTAACATATATCATGACAGTAACTATTGTGATACCATGTACTCCTGATTGGAGTAGAAGCCGCCCAATGATAGATACTCATTAATTTCACGATTGAAAACTATCGTAATCAAAAATCGGTATCATAATCGGTATCTCATTACGATACAATACAATATTCAATATAAATAAATTCAATATTTATAGTTGATCATTTATAGGGTGTAGCAAAAATAGCGTATGCAACTCTCATGATCGTTGCATAATATACTATTATATTTATAGGTAGACAGTTAAACAACCTGAAACTCGCTAGATTGGCGGATTTTTCAAACAGCTTGCTGGGATGTTGATGTAGTTTAATGAGATGAACATTTCGTGTTGAATTATTGTGGCTCGTGGAGTTTATTTCGAATTCAATCTAATTTTCGAATGAATGAATGATAATTCATAGTCTATATCACTGCACAAATTGTTGACACTTGTTTATTCCAATATTGCCCAGTGAATTTAAGTCATTATACTCGTTTAACTCAGTCCTAAAATAATAAAAAAAATTAATTTAGATTAGACACATGAGTTTGGTAGGATTATCTAGCCGGCAAAGCGTGACCATCTCCAAATCAAATTTTGGGGAATTATGACTTATAGCCTATAGCTAAGGAGTATTCATGTCTCCCGACCTTTAAAAATTGGTTCATCCTGCCCGTATACTCTTTCATTAAAATAGATGTTTCCAGCATATCTCTGATCAGGATATACGTCTTCTTTCAATTGTTAATTGGACCCTAGTCATCGAATTCAGTTGAAGAACTCGTGAATAGTCAGAATAAAAGGAAATAGACTCTAATGCTCACCAACTGTGTCTGCGACAATATCAATAAAAAGTTTCTACTATAAAAGCTGGTTTAGTCTCTATTCGGCAGTACAAATGAAAACGAATGTTGACAACATCAGGGTATTTTCTTAATAAAAAGGGTTTTACTGGGTGAATAGACATTTACGAGTTACTTCATCTTGTGATTCATCCTTTATTGTTATATAGGTAGCCAGCTCCACTCAGTACAGTAGTTTTTTGATTGATGCAAATATTATTGATTGTATGCTTACGAATTGTTAAATTTGTTCATTACTGATCAGAACTATCATTCTTATTGAGAACTGAACTTTCTTCCAGATGAAACTCGTTTCATCTTTCAATATGAAGTTTGTAGGCAAATTGCAAGTTGATTAAATTTTTCATTGCTGAATCTGGTGAAATATATTAGAGATATCCTTAAGTGATGGAGTGAAAAAAGTTATCATCAAGTGTAAACACTGTATGCTATTGCACATGAGCAGAAAGAATATGTTTGAGATTTCACAATTTCAACATGAAATAGCTATTTATGCAACCACTCAATCAAACTGTCATGTGAGATTTTTTCAATATTCCCAAAACTTGTTTACATCAGTTTTCATTGTTAAGTATGAATTCCAGAGATCTTCACTATAGCAAACTTTGTTTTCTTGTCCTGAATATTCTAACCTTTTTAGCGAAACTCATCGCGTCGAGTGCAAAAAATATCAGTCTGGTGTTGGAGTAATTGGTCTCTGCAAAAAGTTTCAACTTTTACACCAATCGTTGATTTTAATCACCCTACTGAAAATGAAATTGAAGACCAGAAGTGTCTTAACCAACTTGAAATAGAGTGTCAAGTAATTTCCGAATTGAAAAGAAAGAATAACAGCCGATTGCGCCGACTTTTTCTTATGGGAATATTAAGCTATTGGGCCATAAAGTTCATTTAACGCACTACAGCGATTGCACTATAGTCCAGTAACTGAAGATCCGAAACTAAGGAAAGCTGTGAACAAGTCTATGCGTTCTTCACTTGTGGCTCAATTCGTAAAATTTGTGATTTGTGAAATCTGCGGAACAACCGCGAAATAAAAAATTATTAGCAATAAAAAATATATATGTATTCGAAAACTAGAGCAACTTGGCTTCAAAACGATGTGCATGGCAAGTCGATAAAATGGCTAATAATTTTTTAATTCGCGGTTGTTCCGCAGATTCTACATCACTCCGAAATCGCATGAAAAATGTAAATAAACAAATGGATCATTTAAAGAACGAGGGGAAAGTACAAAAAAAATTCAGAGATCATTCAAGACCCTCCAAGGACCCATTATAAAGAAAAATTTCCGATAAAAGACTATTTTTGAAAAAAATGAAACAGTGTCGAAATGTTGCGGAAAAAAACTTTCACAGCTTATTAAATCTTTTTGCCAAATAAGAAAGAACTTCGAAAAACATTGAATGATAGCTACGGGTTTCCTCATTGTCTTGATCTTTGAATCATTGAAAAATGTCAGTTTTTGCCTGAGTTATGAAACAATTCGTCCGCCTGCCTCCAAGCGAATGCATAGACAACAGAATTCCTATAGAGTAAGCGGCAGCTGAAATGAGGAGAGTTTTGGGTCCCTCTACATCTCGAAAACTGTTGAGTTTTTGGAAAAAATTATAAGGGTCAATTTTGTAGATAATGAGACGATCTTTAATTTTTTGTATGAACGAAAATTCTCTAATTCAAATATTTAGCCAGATATTGGCAGGAAACCCATTTTTCTGGGTTTGGGGGGTCATTTTCTTCCCATTTCCATTAACGCAATTGTGTTAAGTTTTGGGTCCTTTGAAAACATTTTTGATGACCTACAAATTGAGCTACAAGTGAAGAACTGATAGACTTATTCAAAGGTTCGTCCCTTCATTTACTCGGACTACTATAGTTTGAGATTATTGAAAGCCCATTAATGAACCCTATCTTAAAGAGTCCCGTTGTTAATGGTTTCATAAGAAAAAGTCGGTGCAATCGGCTGTTAATGTCCAAAACGATACTTAAATTAGGTAACTACAATTTATTGCATCAATCTAGAAAAAGGTCGTGGTACCACTAACTAAAGAGTACAATGGAATTTTGTTTTTTGCATAAACTCAAATAAGAAGTAAACGTTTATCATCAGTCATGGAAAGTATTTCATAACTGGTTGCTGTGTTTTGAACTTTCAGAACTCTCATTTCATATTTCATAATATTTTTATTATTCAGCATTTCATTATTCTCAAACATTGAGGAAACGGTAATACTTTGGTTTTAGTTATGACCAACTTTTCTTTGACCTTTTTTTGTGCAAATTACTTAGTTTCAGCCTCCTTTACAGAAAATTCTCAACCAAATTATTGGGCGGCCCCTTGTATTTTCGGGGATACAGGGCTTTTTTGGTGTAAAACTTCACAATTTTACACATCAAATTCTCAAGTGTTTGAACACAAAATTCGTCCTTCTTCTGATCAAACACCACACACTGTCTGATTTACTCGTTTTCAACATTCTCTAGGAGAAAAAACATTAGTCTTTCCAAAATTGCAACTTTCTCTAAACGTCAACATTAAAGCATTCAGTTCTCAACAATAACAATGAGAGCGGCATTACTGCAAATACATCACTTTCGACTGTCATTGCACTATGACGTCACAACAAATTGGTTATGGTATGAAAATAAATGCTTTTTTTGGAAAACTAATAGTTTTTCTGCTTGAAAATGTTAAAAGCGAGTAAATAAGAGAGTGAGTGATGTTTGATCAGAAGAAGGACGAAATTTTTTGTGTTCAAACACCAGAAATTTGATGTGGAAAATTGTGAAGTTTTACACCAAAAAGGCCCTGTATCTCCGAAAATATAAGAGACCGCCGATAATTTCATTTAGATTTCCTGTAGAGGAGACCGAATTACGTAAGTTCTACACAAAAAAAATCAAAAAAAAAGGTGCTCATAGCGACCGAAGCATCATTGAGGAAACAAATGGCATCCCTGTATGTAAAGAAAGTTATACTCGGCTCATCCGAAGTTGCCAAAATTGGGTCACCGATTCATCCCATATATCAGAAGAGCAGAAGTCCTCGTCCACTGCGAAAATCCCAATAATATGAGGAATAGAAAAAGTTTTTTGATCGCAGATGTTCTTTTGGGCGAAACTCTGATGGAGTATGAGGAAAAACACTCGCGATGAGAGCATCTTGCAAAGTTAGGTGAGGAAGTTTCCGGAACGGGAAAATGTGATTATATGTACAGCATATCCGAAAGCGTCATCAATAACCGAAAGGAGTTTCTGAATTAGGTGTCGTCATCGTTTCCTTCGAACTTCGAGGACATTATGCTAACGCCATGATTTAAATTTCAGGCTTTACTTGGAGATTGAAGCTGTTCAGGAATATTCAGTTCCCAGTTATATTTGGAAAAATGAATTCGTCGCCGATAGAGCTAGCAAACTAGCAGATATTTTTTAGAATGATGATCGGTTACAAAATAATATATTATGCAACGATCGTGTAATGATAGTTATTAATACATGAGCATAAACCGGGATACGAAACGAGCCGAAGGTGAGTTTCGTATGGTTTATGCGAGTGTATTAATAACCATTACATGAGAGTTGCATACGCCATTTTATCTACACCCAATAAATAATGAAAAACTGAATATATTATATTATTAGGTATTTATATTGAACGCAATAATAGTAGGTAATCAATCGTATTTCTTTGAAAAATTCTACAAAATTATAATTAATGGTATAACCACGGAAAATACGACAATGAGAAATGAAAAGAAGAAAAAATGGAAAAAAAAATCTGCCGAGGTCAGGAATTGAACCCGGACGTAATTATTCACTGCCGGCGCATTTAACCGCTCGGACATGAGAGCTCATACAATTTTGTTGAAAATAAAAACATATGTGTTGCATTTGTCAAATGGAAAATATAGTCCTTTCGATTGTATTTTTTTTTTGTCTAAGACATCTGTGGAGGGTCGCTGGTAATTCTTCTATATCACTGCTATAAGACTTTTTCATACGATTATCGAAAATTGACTAAATTCTTCAAAAATTCAATACCTACTGATTTTCATTTGACAAACGTCAAAATGCAAAGCTTGCACATCATGCTTGATTTAAAAATAATGGGTTTCTATTGGTTGAAAAATCTGTATCGTAATGAAAATCTGTATCGTAATGGATTTCATTATAAAACGGGTTGTGAGCATATAAGTGTATTATTAGAGTACGGGTGTAGATAAAAAATATAGTGAACCTGTTTCCAAGCAGTAACTCAATAGCACGCCAGAAAAGTGAGATATTTGGTTGGATCAATATTTATGACAGTGGAGCGAAGAAAATTGGTTTCACTCCACCTAGTTACGCTCTCTTGCCCAAAGATATCGCCGATTTCACGATTGGTGTTTGAATTTTTTTGCTCAATGTGAAATCAATATTAGACTATCATGTGGAAGTATAACTTATTTTTTTATAATTTGATACACGCATCTTCATTATTTATCATCTTCCAAAGAATTGAGGATGAATTAATGTCAGATTTATAGGTCACGTTATTACGAATCATAGTAATTTCCAATTTGATCGCTGCATGTGTTCTTCGAAGTCAGATCAAAACTAATGAGTACTTTTTTTATTACGATTTTTTCGACTTATAGTCAGTGTTTGAGCGATGAATGTAGCTACAGCCCAACATACAAATATTGTGAAAAAATTGAATGAACATAATTTTCTGAATTCGAGCAAACATTTGAAAAATTCCGTGACTTTTTCTTGCACGCTGCTTTGTATTGTATTATTGAATATTATTTTGAGATAAAATAATAGATGGAAAAACACGAAAATTCCTCACAAAGCAGAAAGCGTTTTTCCTTATGAATTGCACACGCTTGAC
The DNA here is from genome assembly GCA_032362365.1 of Zygogramma bicolorata. Classification (NCBI taxonomy): domain Eukaryota; kingdom Metazoa; phylum Arthropoda; class Insecta; order Coleoptera; family Chrysomelidae; genus Zygogramma; species Zygogramma bicolorata. The sequence continues at coordinate 75,270 of JAVJAQ010000931.1, forward strand.
TGCCAGGAACCTGTCTATTTTTCCTATTTTAGGGTTAATTATCAAGCCTTGAAAAGGCATGTAGTGTAAAATGGGAGAACTTCACCTGTCACCACCTCCTGGTCTATTACTTTCAATCTTGTTTTTCTTCTACTAATCTCTCTGAAAACTGTGAAAATTCAATAATAGGGTATATTTTTTTGCGGACAACAAGAAATTTAAATTCATCGATCGAAGTTTCATAGGATGTATGCTACATTCTCTTTGTCGATGACCCAGTTATAGCTCCATTTTATCCGTTACTCAAAACAGGGAAGGCAAACATATCTACTTAGTATTAGTTTGTTTTGGATGATTTCCACTCCGATTTATGTTCCTTGATCCATGACCCACTTTGCGAGATACTGTTCAAACTCAAGGAACAAATATACAGGGGAAACTATTCGATATTGGAATGGAACTTGTGGTTAAGTTCATTCTATTAAAGGCTTATTCCAACTTGAGTCTATTTGTTTCTGCAGTGATTGACGTCAGTTTCCCATTCACTTTTGCCCAATGAAATGTGATCTTCTGCATAATAATATAATGAAATGAATAAAATAACGAACATAAAAAATAATATTGGTTTCGGAACAGTTCGAATTGGCTTATCCCTCTCCCATCATCAATTACAGAACACATACAGTCCGTTTTTTTTATGTCGTACCACTATTGGCATCTCGAAAACGGTAAATGATACGAACTTGGTTGAATCAGACAAAAGTTGCCTATTTTAGTGAACAATGAAACGATGTTTCCAAATCGAAAATGTCATGGACCGTTTCTGAGATATACGGGGAAAACCGAAATGGCCCGTTTTCTTTTCTTTGCGATGGCGACTTTATTCTAAGGAATGTGGAAATGTGTTCAGGAGACTTTTTTCTCTATTTCAAATTTGCTTCAATGTGCTGTGCTTCGATTTTCAATACGACGTTCCGTTTCACGGGGGCCACTCTCAACTCTCTTTTTTCAAATACGGACCTGTATTTTTTCAATGAATTTGAGTAGTCCTTGTCTTACCCAGTTCAGATATGTATCTTACCTGATATTTATTTCTACGTTTCTGCCCATAAATTCCATTATCAAAGTCCGAACAATGAAAATCCTCCCCTTCGGAATACGGTCCTGATTTTATTTTTGACCTCATTTGAAATGATATTTGACTTCAGTTGCAAGAATGAACTTCAAAATAAATCTACCTTGAATGAATACTTGTCAAAACATAATACCAAAACTTCAGATAAAATCGAGATCAAATCCAATGAGATAAAAAATGAAAATTGAGGGGAATAACTAGGAATGATTGAAACATTCATTTTATACATTTTTTTGTCAAATAGGCGAGAATCATTTCGCTTATGTGTCAAATCCTAGGCAAATTTTGAAGTTCATTCTCGCAACTGAAGTCAAATATCATTTCAAATAAGATCAAAATTAAAATCAGGGTCGTATCCGAAGGGGAGGATTTTCATTTTTCGGACTTTGATAATGGAATTTATGGGCAGAAACGTAGAAATAAATATCAGGTAAGATACATATCTGAACTGGGTAAGACAAGGACTACTCAAATTCAGGAAAAAAAGTACGGGTCCGTTTTTGAAAAAAAAAATTGAGGGTGGCCCCGAAGAAAGAAACGTCGTACCGAAAATTAAAGCACAGTACATCGAAACGAATTCAAAGCAGAAAAGAAAGTTTCCTGAACACATCTCCATATTCCTAAAAATAGAGGCGCCAGCACAAAGAAAACGGGCCATTTCGGTTTTCCCCGTATATCTCAGAAACGGTCCGTGATATTTTCGATTTAGAAACATCCTTTCATTGTTCACTAAAATATATATAATAATTTATTCAAGTTCGTATCATTTACTGTTTTCGAGATGCCAATAGTGGTACGACATAAAAAAAACAGACTGTATATGTGAGGGGTATCAAATATTTGATATATGAACCTACGCCTATGGCAAAGGTCAAACAAAATGGTCGTTCGGAAAAAGATTTAATGTTATGCAATTGAAAATGCCATACTTCACGAAAACTATTAATACTCTTGTTTGGAAAGATGTGAGAGCGGATTGCAAACTTTTCGAAATATATCGATATCATTATTTGTTTCCACCACTTTTTCCCGAATAAGAAGTTATAACTTTACCCACATCCATATCATATCTTATCCTATCAGGACAATCGTAATGATCCTTGTGGGAGTACGGTGAAAGCCGAGAGTCCTTCCGAAGGTCTCTCGAGACGTTTCAAAGTACACAAAATGATTGATGGTACACTTACACGCACAAACACGGAAGACATGTGAAGGCGTGAGTGGTCCCTTTTCACGTATGGCGATTCTTCAAAGGCGATTTTCATTTTGCGTAGTATACATTGACTTGTTCATTTCTCATGTTGTTGTTCTCAATTGTTGTAGAATATGTTTGAAATTTACATTGCCAGAATATCAGACTACTTTCATTTAAATGTGGTTGAATCCAATGAAGGAAAAATAACCCTATTTCATCATCATTAGTGACTCAACAGAAAAGATAAAAAATTTTAAAAGAACTGAAAAAATATTTGCTTACATAAAGATGTTCACTTTACAACCTGATTAAGAGTCCGTTAAAATAATCGGTCGAAACCACTTGGAACCTGACAAGTAAGCTGTTACAAGAGGAATATTGCGGAGAAATGGAAGTTATTATTGACCCTTTCAAAAGTGTTGTATTCCAACAAGCGCTATACGTCGAAAACTGCAATCAGATCCCTGTAAAAGGAAACAAAGTTCAGCAGCATTAAGTGCCGTATAATTGACCATAAATGATAAATGTATGTAATGAAGACACCCCTGAACTGCTGCAACGCAAATTCTATCACAGCCGCAGAGAAATTAGCTTGACGAGGTGGGGAAGGGGTAGCTGCTACTTGCTAAACTTACTTTTTTCGTATCGTAATTAAACAACGATGGTTCTGTAACGAATCGACTCGAATATAACCCCATATTAAGACTTGCCAAGGTGGTTCAAGAATGTGTACTGAAAGCAAATTTTTGATATTGAACAACGATAGCAATGTTCGTCTTGTCAGATTATCGAAAAAATTGAAGTCAAAAAGGGGCCCAAATATTAAAACCGTCAGATTATTCCTAACAACGAATCGTCACTGGAAATCCGAGAATGATCACTAGTATGCCTATTGGAAGGAATATGATTAAAAATTGGGCAAAATCGTCTGCCGAAGTGATTAGCTTGAATACCATGGGAAAAATTTACTAATTGGTGAAAAGTGGTGTACTAGAGCAAGAGCTTACAAAAATTATGGGTCATAACAATTCCAACTCAATGAAACCCTACTTGAATATTGACGAAGAACATCATAATCAAATTAGTAACAGCATGCTAGTGAAAATACATCTTCATCAGTTTCAGTATCTAACATGTCTGGATCTTCATTTAACTTTTCTAATTGTTTTTTTGTTGATTGCACCTTTGAATAAATTGGTTTCACTTTGTATTTTTTTTATGAATTAGCAAAAATATTTCTATCTGATTTACCATCGAACATTGATAAATACTCAAAAATTTTATAAGAACTTTCTCAAGCTTGATGCTCATAGGCAACAGATCTCCCTCCGCTTACGGCGTCGGTCTATTTCTAAGCAACAAGCTTTCGAAATCTGTTTTGAATTTTTTTCCTAGCAATTATCAATGTCCTTGGATCATTACTACTGAAAATCAACATGGGTTTTTGGAAATTTGCACTATTATCATCATCAAAATCTTCAAAATGCGAACAAACATATCGTCATGGTCTAAATTCTGCATATCATCATTGTATATTAGAATTTTTAAAGACACAAACAAATAATTATGATATTATATGATAGTAGATTTTTTTGTCAAATAATATATTGCAAAAGGCAACTTTTATCGACTCAAATTCATTATAAGGGAAATGGATGCAAATCGCATGTGATGAACTTTTGTTTCAACTTTTTTGGTTCGCGCAAGCAACGCACTAATCGATTTTTCATCAAGAGCTCCAAATGAATATTTAACAAGTTCATTTGGTGATCGAAATGCTCGTGAAGCGGCATAAACAATCCGAATTCCTTCTATTCCAAATATACCAATTGGAATTTCCGTTTTGTGCACGAGTGATTCAATCATTCTAAATGGATAGTGGAATTTATAAGAGTAATATGACTAAAGTCATGGAGTGTAGAGGAAAAAATGCATTCAATATTTCCATTGTGTGTTTCCATAGCGTATTTCACCACAATTTCATACGACGACGTATTAGAGTCACTGCATAAATGAAAGATATCTCCATTGACAGATTTTGATCTGTCATCGAAAGATTTTAATCTGTCATTGAGATATTTTTTATTTTTACAGTTACCCTAATACGCCCTCGTACTTTTACCTTAACGACTACATCGAGAAAAAAAATGGCGCACATAAAGTTAGCTTCAGTGGACGCAAAATTATGTCGCAGCAGTCGACATATATTTAATCTCATTGAGAAAAATATTTTCAAAAGTGACGAACAAATTTCGAGTATCTCAATCAGGACCGAACTCGTCTTTTGTTTCTATACCTGGAATTTCAATTCACATTTTCTATTATCTGAAGAGAAGTGAACAGAAAATATTATTGAAGAGGCTTTGAATTCGTCAGAAGCAGAAATATCTGCTAGTAACAGTGTCATTACAGTGGGATCAAATCATTTCAACTAGTCATTCTTCTGAAATATTCAGAAGGTCAATAAAGTGAAATACTGATTGACTCTGATTATTTTGAAGGCATACAAAGAAGAGGCGAAATATTAGGTCGAAAAATAACTCTCTATGGAAACTTTTTACAGAAATCACTTCCCCAGACAACAATCACAATTCAAAACATAACTTTGAAAGAAATGAAAATTCGGGGATATACGAACCAGTTGTAAAAACTTCAGCATGAAGTAGATTGGTCAATGTCGGAGAACTATAAAAACTCAAGAAACATAATTCTAACATCCTCTACAGAAAAATGCAAAAACCCCGTGTTGCCCAGTAGGCTTCGGATGAAGATCACAGGATAATTAATAGGAATTCAAAACTGATCAGCGAATCTGACAGAAGGTTTATCGATACAGTCGAGATTCTGAAATGGCTATTCCATTCACCCATTTTTGAAATATTTTTTGAAAGTTGATGATGATTAGAAGAATTATAAAAAAAATCTGGCTTATCCTTCTGCGAATCGAAAAGTAATAATACAAAAATTCTACGAGATAAGTGAAATCATAAAACTTTATGAACACTCTCTTTTGTTGAGTACGTGTAAATCATTCATTGACGTTTGATCAACCCACTCGCGACGGGCACTGAATTAAATAGAAATCACTCATTGTTCAATTCATATACCAAGAATTTGAATCAATTAGACAGCAGCCCAGACAAGTTTTTGTTCCGCTCAGAGAAAATCATCTGAGAGTATTTGTAGAAACCTTTCATTTCACTTTTTTCTGAAAGTTTTGTATTTCCTTTTGTTGTATCGGAAAAGAAAATACCAAAATATAGGTCCACAAGTTTCATTCTCTTTAAAAAATACTCAAGCTTCCAAAGATGAATTACTTTTTAGGTTTGATAGGTAGCCCTCAATCTTCCACTGAAACTACCAAAAAAATGCGTGTTATATCAGGTGTTTTTTTATCCTTCTATACTTCACAGAGTTTGCTGGGCATAAAACCATTCTGCCCAATAGGGCAAGTAAATTCAGTGGTGTTGGGTGTTTATTTTGTAAGTACCTATAAGTTTTATTGAATGATTGTCGTTTTTTTTTGAGTGGATGTGAAATTCAAAAAGTTCGTATTTTTTTTTTAAACAACTGATTTCATACCTGGTTATCACAAAAGACCATCTGAGCTAATTTAACCCCAAGGAAGGACCAGATTCCTACCTTCCTTCCCGATACTTTCATTTCACTTTTTTTCTATAAGTTTTGTATTTCCTTTTGTTGTAACGGAGAAGAAAATGCCAAAATATAGTTCCACAAGTTTCATTCTCTTTACAAAAATACTCAAGCTCCCAAAGATGAATTACTTTTTAGGTTCGATAGGTAGCCCACAATCTTCCACTGAAACGACCAAAAAAATGCGTGTTCTATCAGTTATTCAAAAACGAGAGCAAAACATATTTAAGGAAAAATTATGATGTTAATAGGTCCAATTACTCGTATGTGGTTGATTCAAGCCAGACAAGTCTCGTAGAGCACTTTCAATTCTTGTCACAACTGATCTGAGCCATACGGTGCTGGACAAATTGTTTTTATGGTGAAGCAAAATGCCATTTTTATAACGAAATCTCCGAAGAAAGGGTCTTTTGAAAGCGACGAGCCGTAATCCCGTTTTATTTTTACAGTCGTTACTCATGAAGCGATAAAAAAGACTGAAATATCTCGATTTATCTCTCAGCGGGCATCCCGTTGTTACGTTGATCCATATGTGGCGACGATTGCCTTGAAATATACCTTGGATTTTATGAAGGGTCATTAAATTAATCCCCCACAGTTATGCCGGTATTGGTGGCTATCGTTAGGGTTTAAACGCGCCATACCAATGGGGTATCATTTTAATGGATTGAGAAATATGAACTACTAGCTGACCCGGTCACGCGTTGCTGTGGCTAAAGTTTTTGTTATATTACATTATAGTAAACAATCTAAGAGGAACAATGAGAGAACATCAGTCACGGAGTCCACTATGCTTTTTCACACAGATGGTATTTGTAAAAAAATATGGTGATCTCCTTATTTGACTTTCTACTACTATAACCCTTTAGTACAATGAAATTATTTACGAACAAAGACGAAAATGTTGATGTTGGTATACAAATTCACTCGATTGAGATTTGAAGGGGAAGTACGTTGAACACAATTAATTAAAATGTTCTTACACTTGATATTAACCAGAAATCAATAGGTACAAAATAAAAATTTATCAGATTCATTATTTCCATTTAATTTTATAACAAATATAAGTATATTACAGTATAATACAGTAAATAACATGTGACGCTTAAACTCATGAATGAGGTAGGCAAGGCAGACAGTCTTAAACTTTTAAACATTAATATCTATTTTTTTGAATTATAAATACTATCAATTTCAATTTAATTTAACACCAATCGGTGCACAATGTTTTTGGTTAACCTGTCTTTAGCTAACACAAATAGATTCGACGGTTTCCCAACACGTGAACACGCAACATATAGTTGCCCATGAGAAAAACATGGATTTTCCAAATCTAAACCATTTGTGGTTGTGCATGACCTTCTGCTGTCCTGATTCTTTGAGCTGGATTTCTTGATTCAATTTGTTCTGCCAACTGATGGGCTCAGCAGCGCCATCTATTGATTACTTACTCAACCCAGTCGAAAGGTATCGACATCTTGATTCAATTTGTTCTGCCAACTGATGGGCTCAGCAGCGCCATCTATTGATTACTTACTCAACCCAGTCGAAAGGTATCGACATCTTGATTCAATTTGTTCTGCCAACTGATGGGCTCGAAAGGTATCGACATCTGTTAGAATCATTTGGAGTTAACAGATGATTGTGACTGTCAAATAATAACAGACAAATAATTAGCAATAAATTAAAATTCCGACTATAATTTGAGATTTAAACTATCCTATCTCTCAAGTTGGATCGAACTGCACATGGTGTGCGAATTTTATTATAATCGTTTAAGTGGTTTAGGAGTCCATTGAGGTCAAACATTGTGACACGAGATTTATATATATTAAGATAATATTCCGTTAGGTTCAAAGTAATTCCTTCTCGATATGATCCATTATTTATTATGCAAGTTAAGGACACAACAGTTGGGCAAGTTTATGGTGTTCAATTGTTTCCTGTCACAAGTATCTCTTTCATTTGTTTTTCTTGGTTGATAGGTATCTCTATGTGGTTGTTGATGGAGTATCGACTGGTATTCTCTCAATAAATGCAGGTGTTCCACAGGGTTCAATTCTGGCTCCCATTTTGTTTCTGCTTCATATCAATGATCGGCTGGAGAAAACATCTTGTTCGGTGCCTAGTTCTCCGGATGACAGGGCTCTTCATACTAGTTTCTGTTCCAGAGTCCACATGTCTTTCCTTTTCATGTCTTTTTCTCTTGAGTTGTCATCAAGCGTTCATTCTTAACAGTATCAACACGGATGACCCGACGAGTCCGGAATTTTCACCCCTTTGTTGTGAGCTTGGAGACATGTTGAACGTCTCTAGCTCTGAGATCGTTCTTCTATAGAACAGCTGAACTTTGGAACTTCTCATCGAAGGGGGTTTTCTTGAGGCTTACAAACTTAAAAATTTTAAGTTAATACCAATTCGTATCTCCTGTCCCTTGATTCACGCGGTGTTCTTTGAACATTTTAGGACTTCCCTGCAATGTGAATCTGTATTTGTAAATAAAAAAACACTGTGTTTTTCATTTTATTCATTGATGCTTTTTCTATTATTTCTCTTCCAGTTTATTTTGGTTTATTAAGTTTTTTTGGCCCACATAACTGAAAGAACTCATATAGTTCTACGGTTTGACTCCAAATTCCAGTGGCGCCGCCTGACGGAAGGAAATTTGGTTATCGCTGCCATTGATGAGGAACCGATTTCTGTGAGGGCTTCTTTCGAGAAGACGCAGCAATGACTTCCGCTAGGTTACTAAGATATGCTTCGTTTTTCTCCGGTTTTGATTACGAAACCAGTTTCAAGAAATGTATTGACAATATCAATGTAGACTATTTGTCAAGAGCACCCATTCCAATCGATACTCGAACAATAGATTTAGCCATTAATCGTGAGGTTCGCGACATATGTCTTCTGTCAATATTTCAAATTCCTTCTGAATACGTGGATGCTCAATCGATTGCCAAATATACCGAGGAAGATGCGGTACTCTCAAAAATCAAATCAGATCTCCTCGAAGGCAAACACCACGACGAGTATATTCTGGATTCTGGAATTTTATTCAAAGGACAAATGGTAGTGATTCCAATTAAACTTCGCTCAGTTATTCTTCAAGAACTTCATTCAACTCATATCGGCATTTCAAAAATGAAACAATTGACTAGACTTGCACTTGGTCAGGCATCGATCGTGACATCGAACGCATGGTCAGCTCCTGTGAACCTTGCGCTACAATCCGAGTCAATCCTGGGAAGGCACCTCTACATACGTGGGAAGAACCAGAAAAAAACTGGAGTCGCCTACACATCGACTACGCTGGCCCTTATCAAGGAAAACACATTCTAATAATTGTCGACGCTAAATCAAAGTGGTACGTTTCATAACAGAACCTCCATCGTCAACAAAAACAATTCAGCTTCTAGAATCTGTTTTTGCATTCCACGGTTATCCAAAGATTATCGTCTCGGACAACGCAACTTTTTGTAGTGATACATTTAAGGCTTACTGCAAGCAAAATGGTATTTTTCAAAAAATTTCAGCCCCGGGTCACCCTGCAACTAATGGACTTGCGGAAAGGAATGTCCAAACGTTGAAAAATAAACTGAAGGCTTTGGAAAATGAACCATTGAACTTCTCTCAGAAGTTGCAGAAAATACTCCAAATTTATAGAGCAACCCCTCTGAAAGAAGAGAAATCTCCTGCAGAACTATATCTCAATAGGAAACTGCGTATCCGTTTGGACGCCATCAAGCCATTCAGTGAACCTACTGATCTTGAAGTTGTACGAATTCCAGGCACTCGTCAGCTTAAGGTGGGCGATAGAGTACAGTCTAGGTTTTACGATAACACGAAACAAACGTGGAGATTCGGCATCATCATTGCCAAGCACGGAGCACTTCATTACACCGTCAAGTTGGATGATGGTTATGTCTACAAAAGGCATATTGATCAACTTCGAAAAACGAGCGTGCCCAAAAAAAACTCCTTCGGTTTAGATACAGATGAGGCAACAGATAATGAAACTACTCGTACTGAGATGATGGTTCCACCAGTATTTATGCAGCCAAATGTTGTTTTGCGAGCTCCTGAACCAATGATACCCCAACAATCACCAGTTCTTCCAAGACGTTCAGAACGTTTACGTCGTCCTCCGATAATTCTTCGCAATTATGGTACCTGATTCCGATTGTTTTAATTCTTTCAATGTTTTTTCAATTAGAGGGGGAGAATTGTAGTAACTTAGTCATCTCCTTGTATATCGAATATGTGACATCAGATAAAGACAAGGAGACTTGTCATTTTTGACATGTGATTATTCATGGAATAGATTCAATGTTCGCACCCACGATGAGTTGTAACTTATTTAATTGTTGAATTCAATATAAAGTTACAACAAATACCCCCCCCCCCCCCAGTAGAAATTCTTTCCGACTTCAGGAGAAGAAAATTGGTACCGTCGATTTCTGATATTATCAACTTTGTCGTGGTGTCAACCGTTAAGGTGTTTAATCGGAAAAATCAATTTTTTGTACCTTCAATTCAAGATGTCGGATCGAGCGCACACCCCTCATGGTCGAAAACTTGTATTTTTCATCAAGGCCCGATAACATATTCCAAAATCAGAACTACACCACCTTTCGTAAGGCAAATGCCTTTTTTTCCCATTTACTGGATTATATTAGCGAAGCGAATTTTGATATATTGGAACCCGAATGTTTCTGTTAGTACCTATCCCCTGTTAGATTTTCGATGTTAAATACAAATAAGAATTGAAATGTTTGAAATTCTGATCTACAGAGAAATGTAATGGAAAATTTGTCTTCTTGATTTGTTTTTCTACGGTTGCCGAAAACAACATACCCGAAAACAATTTTTTTTTGAACTCTCGGACTTCCAGGACTCTTCCATGGCTTGTCCTAGAATCTACTTCTCCCAAAAAAAGAGTCTTTTTTGGACTTGTGACGTCACTGGCCGCTCAAAGGGTGTATCAATTTTTCTCGACCTTTTCGGAAAAGTTCTCCAATTATCTATCAAAAACTGGTTTATTTTTCAGAACCGAATCACCCGTTCCCAATTTATTGGTAGTTTTATTTTGTTTGAAGGGTAACTCAATTTTCTAAAGTTGGGTATTGGAATTGGAAGACTTTTCCAATAAGATATCACGAAATTCGTGTTCCATTAAGGGAAAAGTTGATACCCTCTTCACCCATCATCAAAATGTACTCAGGATAATGCCTCTTCGTGCTAATTTTTATTCTACTCTGATATCATGTCCATGGTCCAAAATGAAAGTTATTTTAGAAATTTTATATCTCTCCACTATTGGCTGTTCTGTTACGGTTGACCGAAGCCGAGGCTAATATATGTCACCTTTTCAGCTTTATATCAAATTAATATAAAATCATATTTCACCTTCCTTAACTTTCACTGCGTTTACTGAACATTACAGAGAACAGATATATTTTTCGTCAGCACCAGAAAATTGAGAAACTCACTTGCAGATTTATTCATAGAATGAATAATATTCTATTACTCGTAAACCATAATTGGATTCGAATAATACCCTTCTGAAAATGTTTCCAAGTCTAAATTGAACTTTAACTCATATTTCCCATAATTTCTGCCTTGGAATCTTTGAGGGAGATATCCAAGTAATACTTTTCTCGAATAAGGAACAGTCATCTGTGGAGATGAGTGGAGCCCACACAAAAACTTTGGACGAAAAATTACTAGTAATGCTCCAATAATAATAATAAAACTGCAGGATTTTTCCTTTAAAAAATGGAATATCACGACAAAATATCCTTATACTGCTTTCTTCAAGATGGCAGATTGAAAATCAATCTGAACTGACTAATTTTGTTATTTACAATATTCTTCGATGAATCTTCCAATTCTGGGTAATGTCATTATTTCGTTTTGAAAAATGCAATTTGTCCCAAATAAAGTTTATTATTATTATAAACATGTACGGAATTGCGTTTTGTGTATTTCTGTTATTGCGTATGTATTAAGTAGAAGGGTGAATTCATACCGTTACATAATCGATAACTCGGAATGTGGATTGCCTAATGGTTGCAAATATGGACAATATCTGACTCTGGTAGAATTGCCAAAATTGCTAACTAAAAATCACTGAAACGACTTACCCAAGAACTTCCAATACTTTTTCTCATATACACAGATTCACACGAAAATGAAGCCCTGTATTGTTCGAAAAACACCGCGGAATCAAGGGACAGTAGATACGAATTAAATAGACCTTTGAATTTTAGAAGTTTGTAAGCCTCAAGAAAACCTTCCTCGAGAAGGAGTTCCAAAGCTCAGAGAAAGAGAGGTTCGACAGGTCTCCAAACTCACAACAAAGAAGTGAGAATTCTGAACGAGTCATCCGTGTTGATACAGTCATAGATACAACGATTGACGACAATAATTCAGGAGAGCAACGACCGTGAAAATATTTCTAGAATTAGTGAGCGAGAATGACCAACAAGACGGAAGCTGTATTCCTTACTGGGGTCCTGTGGAGGGCTCCTCCTGACGTAATATCTTATAGGATCAGCTTATCAACGAACACCACTAAAAATTTCACGGTTGTGGGAAGGATAGGAATTGCAAATTATCAAATTTACTGAATATGCTATATTCAAAATTCGTTGAGAATAGTGCTTTATGTTTCCAGTCGGCTGGCTTCACGCTCCACTGGCTTTTCACCAACCTGGAATACTGATACATTTTGCTCCAGTCTCCGAACATTGAATCAGTGACCAATGCGTGAAAAGTGAAAAAAAGTGTATTGGTGTATATACCGTAATTTAAAAGTCTGATAACGACAACGAATCTATAAATTCAATATTATTTGGTAGTTTATTTTTGCATATTGCAACAATAAACTACTCGAAATATATTGATAGAAAAAAATTCAACATATCAACCTCAGTGATATAAGGTTCTTTGTTGTCACTATACTACCATACTAACCATACTATATAAGATGAATTTGTCAGATTATGTTCAGTTTTTTTTTTACTACGATAGTTTTATGTTACACTATCTACTACTAAATACATCTTTCGATAAAAAAAACTTCTATGTTTTTTCAAATAACTCTTTCTCAAAAATCATGCAACTTTTTTATTACGCTCCATTGATTTTTCATCAACGTCATTGTATTAAATTGATAACCTCATATAGTGCATTGATCACTCATATCTGGATAGTAAATCTGTCTAGTTCAAACCACAACTTTGTCTTTCTCGAAATAGTTAATGCTTATGAAAAACTCTGAGGTGGCAATATATTGCAACAAATATTTTTATGGGAAAAGAAGGGGACTTGACTTTTCTTGTCCAAAACTTCATATCTAATAAATAACTTCAAAACTGGTAATACAATTCATAGAATTATGCAGAATCAACCCTCTCCTCGTTAGAAAAATCCAGTGTCGCCCAACACCCTCTAAACAATGACCACAAAATTGGTAAAGCAATCATGAACTGATCAAGCATGTACATGACACAAGACTACTCGATGCATGCGAGAGTCTAGAAATAGCAAAATGTAAAAACAGCATGAATGGTGACAAGGGACCCATCCCTTTCAGCCCGCTTTTCAATTTATTGTTGAGAACGTAATCAGAATAATCAATAATAACTATGACGGACCAACAAATTTTGCAGTGTGACTGCACTAGCTCATTATCGAGAAATTAATCAGGATAATTATCAGTAACGAAAAAATCCACATCGAACCAAAAAACTTTAGGTATTCAAACAACTAACTGTAGCTTTAGATTCAGTATCCATTTTCTTCTGAAGATGCTAACCTTGTTAGCAAAACGCGCTTCGAGTGCAAAAGTATCCGTTTGGTGTTAGGGCAATTAATTGATCTCTAGGAAAAGTTTCCTCTCCTCGTTATTGCAGAATCTACCCACTTTTTGTTAGTTTTGAAATGGTTACCATAAGATATATCATAGCACGAATATTCATGAATTCTGGTTATGGTCGCTTAATCATCGAGAGTTATGACGTTGCTTCTTTATTGCCATTTGAAAGTCGTTTGGCACAAAGATTGTTCAGAAGTCAGAAGGGTGCACTTTGCCGCATATCCGTGGAAAAAGTACCGACATCAATCATTCCATGTAATCGAGAAGAAAATGTAAATAATATAGCTCTCAACATAAAATCGAGTGTCCTCCTATCGAGCTCCAACATCCCATCCATTACTTTTGAATTTCTTCTGCTCGCAGTCGGCGAAGAAAACTGATTCCATTTTTTTATCGTAATTTCAGACCAATTACAGCAGACACTTGGATGAAATCGCCAAGGAAGCGGAAAGGCTATCGTTCGAGGCCATTCAGGGATCACTCATCGGAGGGGGGACCGAAGAGGCTGTAGATTTGATCGCGCAATGGGAGGCATATCGAGATTTGAAAGGGGGTAAGTGAGAATCCGTTCAAAGTTTACTACAACAAACACAGTGGAATTATACTCATTCCACTACCTGCTACAACCAATGGATAGTCTTCGTAAAATATTCAATCGCCGACTCGGTGCGATGGGCAATTGTTGGTTGCCTAGATAGCAAATCCTGGTAGGTGGTATATCTGGATTAAATACCTCAGCCGACCCAGAGGCACTGTGGGTTTTTCCGGGTTTCCCTACAATTGAAATAGAAACTGCTACCGTGAACATCAGTAAGACGCCGCAGAGCGCTTCGGCACCCATGATGATTAACCGACCCTTGCCCGCACAAGGCTCTGCCTCCTGGGCACACTCTTAAGAATTTTCAACAAAGGGTAATATATAAAAATAAATCTGGTGAAGAAAGGTTCTATTGTACCGAGGAGGAAACTGCTTTATTTTTTTATTTGGGTGAAATTGACCAATATGTGAAATATGAAAAAACAATTTTTAGAATGATTGTGAAAACAGAACATAAAAATAAATTTAGAAATGTAACAGCCGCCTTTCCGCAAAATTCGGAAGCTTACTAGCCCCTTTTTTTTGAAATGGGAAATCATTTAATAATTTTCATGTCACATCTAGAGAGCGGTGCGCGTACGCTGTCCATATTCATTTCAAATAGCCCTAACTTTTTTGACAGTAACCTTTTGTTACTTCTCGTGTAATTCCCACACCTGTCATAATTAAAAAAGGTACACTTCTCAACAATGCTGGAAGTGATCGTTTTCGAGATATTTACAATTTTCTTTATCGATGCATATTACTTAGCTCCTAAGGCACTAAGTGAAGTTGATGAGAACATCACCAAAAATGAGTATGTGGTGGATCTCGTCAAAATTAACAACTTTTTCCTAAAAAATTTTTATCGCAAAATAACTCGTTTTCGAGATACATATTATTGAACTTTTTCAAAACATAGTTGGTTTTTGTCATAAGTTTTTTGCAGTTTCAGTTATTTTTATCAAACTCTATACGCTATATACCCGGACAGACTTTTTCTAAACAGCATTATCTTTATTGGTATACTGCTTATTCAATATAACCAAATCGATTTCAATAAGTTCTGTCACTCTCCGCTTGCAAATTAAGAATCGAGGAGGCTACGAACGTTTATCAAAATAGAAATTCGCTGTCATATTTTTTAGTATTCATTGATAAATTCACAGTTCGGAGTTCATAAGGTGATTTTGCCCGACTTCACAAATGCTGAAATGGCTAATATGGTTTTTCCATACAAATCATTTTTCGATTAAAATTTTATAGGAAAAATATCTTGGAAACGATCATTTCTAGCATTGTTGAGGAAGTGTACCCTTTTTACTTGGAAAAGGTGTGTGAATTATGTTTTTTCATGAAAAGTACCAACAGGTTTCTGAAAAAAAGTTAGGGTAATTTGAAATGAATAATGACAGCGTACGCAAAGCCCCCTAGATGTTACATGAAAATTAATAAGAAATTATGATTCCCCACGTCAAAAAAACCCGGGTACTAAATTTAGTACAAATAACTTATTTTTAGCAAAATCAATTTTTGAAAAGCGAACAAAAACATCAATTTCAACACCCTGTATCTCCTAAACGAAGCATTTCCGGACACAAGTTTATATAGTCTTTTTTTCTTGAAATTGTCTCAGGAATACGTCTCTTATTTATTTTAAGGTACTCATGTTACACCCTGTATAAGCAATGAGGATAGTTTCAATTGACTGACATATATCCGACATGTAATGCGTTTTTGAGATTTAGAATACTCTTGAGGCATAACTTTGAAATGTATTTCGATGAATAGTTTTTTTGTGATTTATGAGCTGTTTCCTATTCGATAGTTGATGAAGACCATGGTTCCTAAACAATGCGAGGAAAATCATCATTATTTCAAGGATAACCCAGTGATTTTCTAGTGAATAAAACTACCAAACTATAATAATCTCTTCAGAATCAAATAACCCATATTTCATGTTCAAATTACATTTTTCTCTGGAATTCACGATGCCACTATTGAAAGAAGACTCACATAACGCTCTCATTTCTCTCAAAACCGCTTCTCACACAGGATATGTGTTGTATTTGGCGGCAAGATAAATTTCTATTATTGGTTGGTTTGTATCGAACGATTCAAGTATGGAAAAATCCGTCAAGAATCGTCGATAATATAGTATTTTGCATTTGTAGTTTCTACAGGTTTTCATTAATCCATCCAATTTTTTTGAATAGTTGGGATCAACAACCGCCTCAGGAATGTGGTCCAATACTTTTTCTTTTTTACAAGTATGCTCTTGCCTATCTAAACTTGTTTCTGTAATCTGTGGTTGTGAATGAAACGTCGAGAAAATATTATATTCTAGTGTTCATATATTACCTGTACCCATTCAATCAAGTTCTTTGCTATGGTGAAATTTTGCAAAATACACAAAATTATTCTCCATAGACACAAGGAAGTCAATTTCATTTATGAATTTTTTTCTGTTGTCAACCTACCACAATCTGGAAAAAATCAGAATAAATATTGGAATCTATAAAAGTGTAGAAGGGCAGACTTCGAATCTTCCTCGGAAAGTTGCTGCGTAAATTAGAAACAGTTCCTTATGAATGAAACACGTCCTTCTGATCAGTAACTTTCCATATATCTCAAATTTGCCTAAGTAAAGATAAAAGAAATGATACGTATGACGATTCGTATTTTCTAAAGTTTTTGTAGAGATCCATTACCCCAACACCATATTTCGCTATTTTGTATGTCTCCTCTGTGGGGGGTTCGATTTTAAATTTCCGACTATTGAACATTATTGAATTTCCAATATGAAGTTGATCTCTTCATCGGTTTTTTCCAATGAATTGCATACTAAGTTTGTTCTATAATAAAGACGTCACTATACTTTTTTGACACTTGTGTGGTGGCTTGAGGTGTAGTGAAGATATCTGTTGGTATGTGTACTCTTTCGACATATAGTTGAATCTACATGAAGTGGTGATTTATTTATGTCCATTTGGAGAGGGAGTTCATCGTTATATACCATTCCCAATGTGAACTTATTGTTGGTTCTTATTTGTTTATGTGGTCCAAAAATATTTCAACTTCATTTCGACCATGTCTCCAAATAGCCATAACATCAACATACATTTTTCAGGTCGGGGTAGGTTAACAACAAACAAAAAAAAACTACTAACAAAAAATTCTTACACCACAAAATAATAACTTCCAAACAGTAATCACCATTCTCTCTGGGTGGAAATGAAGATGAGTTTGTACCATACCCTGTACTAAAGATTCCCCCAAATTCAAACCCTGCACGATGGCATCTATAACGACATTTTAGGAGAAAAATATATTTTCATCCGCATATAAATTTCGTTTCTCATGTATCCTAATTCTATTACAAAAAAAATCGATTCTTTTTAAACAAAAATTGTATTTATTATTATGGACTAGACTCCCCCGTTAAACCAATCATGTAAATAAAGAATATTATCTGCAAAATTTACGTTCATCATAAGGTTGAATTGGGAAAAAATTCTCTCAATACTATCGCTTCGGAGTATTTATTGATTTTGTAGAATCAGTAGAATTTTTTCTGAAATTACAATATTCCGTTGTTTCGACAGTCTTTGCATGATGATTCAATTATCACCTACAAGATGAATCTGAATAATCATTTTTAATAATATATAATAATGTGCATATGGTTGAGTTCTGAAGAGATCATCAGCAATTCACCGGAATTTATAATCACATGTATTTCTTGATTTCCTCGTCTATGAGTTTGTCTCTATGCTCGATTCCATGTTCATTGTAAAAATAAACAACACACACATTTTCATTTATGCCTACTACTGAATATTCTGATATATCTTGTAGTGAGTTCAAAGTGACTTTATAAACGAAAACGAAATTTTAGTGCAATCAGTTACATGGCCTAATCCCAAATATTCCTCATATCATTTTGCCAGGCTGGTCTTTCAGAAGTCTAGAAACTTTCATATTTGCTTGAATGTGGTGAACAATGTTATTTGCCGAATGGTCAAGGTTCGGACTTCCACTGTCTATATTATCAACTCTATTGAAACCTGTTGCTGAAAACGAAATAATAAGAATACAAATCAAAAAAGGTAATCAAATCCGAAGAAAAAGTTGAAATGGATGACTGTCATCACCCGAAGACTATTGCGAATACCAGCAATCGAAACGTCGCGTCGTGAGAACACTCAACAGGAAACTTGGTTTCAACATTTATTCACACTATTTCATTTGTTTTTTATTCAAAATTTTCGACTAATATTTCACATTCGATATCTTACTTTTTTCTTGTCACATTATTATTTAATTCATTTCTTTATTTACATTTGTTCTTCACTAATATTTCATATTCGATATCTATTTTTTTGTCGTAACGTTATTTATTACCTTTGATCAATCAAATCTTTGATTTTATTTTCGATCAAAAAATCCATTTCAACCTTCTGTATGGATTTACCTCATTTGATTTGTGTTTTTATCCTATCTTTCTAAGCAACCGGTTTCAATCGATTTAATAATAAAGGTAATGGAAGTCCGAACCATAACCACTCAGCTTTAATATTCCTTCACGATTTCTTCAAATGCAACTCTCGAAACCACGGTTACAGTGTAGGGTGTATTCCACCCAACTTGCTTCCTGCTCTTCCAAAATCTCGTGGTAGAAAAATCACACACAGATATTATGCCCACACATCTATATTCATCTCTTTCATTCGAGGTATGAAAATCCTACTTTG
The DNA here is from genome assembly GCA_032362365.1 of Zygogramma bicolorata. NCBI lineage: Eukaryota > Metazoa > Arthropoda > Insecta > Coleoptera > Chrysomelidae > Zygogramma > Zygogramma bicolorata. The sequence continues at coordinate 94,443 of JAVJAQ010000931.1, forward strand.
TGGGCGGAATTCATAAATGTATTCTCTCCGGTATTTCAGAATCACGTTTCAAATATTGAACGATCGAACGCAGGCTTATCGAAGCTTTCTGGATTACTGTCACAAGAATATCACAGCTGTTTTTTTTTTCTCCTCGAAGCACCTCATCTCTGGATAATTCAGCTTATCGGGTGGGGAGACCGCATGACAAATTTTCGTGAGTTATCAAGAAATCAAGGAATGGTGAATATGAAGTTACCAGATTTGGAAAATAGAGAACTGTGGAAAATATTCTTCTACCCGTTCAGAATACGTATTCAATGGTTACTTATGAATGGGAAAAAAGAATGAGCATTTGCTTTGATCGATATTCTCCAAATACCTGGGAACTTTTACGAATATAGCCTACTAACAATTTTATTTGTTTTTTGCTAGTTTCAAAATCGCCGTAAAGTAATGATTGTGATTTAGCAAAAAACATTTCATTTCTAGAGTTTCAAAAGGGGGGAAAATTAGATTTTGTTATTTTTTCGTCTATGTACATGATATTCGTGCTCAGGACTGCTGTAATATAGTTTTGAAATATATTATCTAATTGAATTTCGAAGAAAAATTTTTTTTGTGTATCATCCAACCGCAATCAGTACTTTCTCTAATTTTTACCTATTCTTTGTTCCATTGTTTTCGCGACAAAGTCATAAAATCAAACTCTAGGAGAGTTTCCATTTTAGTAGGTAATCGTCAATATAATCAATCATTATCTCTTTATCATTTTTGTAATCCAGGATTTGAAAACAAAAAATAGAAGTTATCACGGGCTAACAATATATATATATATATATATATATATATATATATATATATATATATATATATATATATATATATATATATATTTGGTCGGCTAGGCTTCCGCGGTCAGAAATCGATATATATATATATATATATATATATATATATATATATATATATATATGCTGGCTGGAACTTCCGGTTGATCCGCGTCTGGAAAGATTTACTTGTCTACGTTTCGACTCCCATTTCGGAGCCATTTCCATCTCCAGTGATGATAGCCAGCTAGTGAGACAACTCAGACCTAGACGCAAGGTCACTAAGTCTTGAAAATGGCTCCGAAATGGGAGTCGAAACGTAGACAAGTAAATCTTTCCAGACGCGGATCAACCGGAAGTTCCAGCCAGCATATATATATATATATATATATATATATATATATATATATATATATATATATATATATATATATATATATATCGATGGATAATGATTTGAAATAAAGTAGCTTTGCATTGTCATGAAACAAATTGGATGTAGAATAAAATTGATTTTTCTTTCCAGATACAATAAATCATACAATGGAAGAGGAAGCCAGACTGTTCTTGAGGAAATCTGGAAAGTTACATGGAATATTCGAAACACTCGGAAAAACAGCTACCACGGACACCATTCTCATCTTGGAAGGTTTACAGAAAAAATTGGATGCCGTGACCAAGTCAGTTAAGGACGAAGGCTCTTTGAATGCCGGCGGAAAGTTTGAATGGGTAGATTCTATACTAGTCAAGGTAATGTCTAAATTCACCACAAATTATTATATCTCAGTTCTTCTTCTCTCTGGTATTGCCTATCAGCGGCAACTCATAATTTGGAATTGGCAATAGACGTCTGATATAATATGTTTTTGAAATTGTGTTCAAAATTTCTTTCCAGTGTCTCCAAAACGGTTCCTGGTTACTGGTTGATAACGTTAATCTGTGCAGTTCTGCTGTATTAGATCGTTTGAATGCCCTTTTAGAACCGAATGGTGTTCTAACAGTTTCCGAGAGAGGGGTAGACCAAAGTGGCCACATCATTGAAATAAAACCTCATAAAGATTTCCGTATGTTTTTCACGATGGATCCCAAAAACGGAGAAATATCAAGGTAACTATATTTTTTTATTATTTCAGTGTAAACTATATAACTTTTAAAAATTGTTTGTAAGTACTGTATTCACCTTTTCGTCTTTTCTATTCTTTCCTTTTTGCAGAGCCATGAGGAACAGGGGTATCGAACTGTATATGTTGGACGAAAATGAATTGAATGAATTCAACAAGTTGGATACAATGAGTCTGATTAATCTCGAAGGGTTAGATTCAACGATTCATATCGAGATAATAATGAATATTCACAGTTTCATTTCTCGATTGATTTTAGGAGAAAAACCAACGATCAAAGAACTTCTTCAGGCATCTTCTTTGATTTCTCAGCAACTGACTGGCGACAGAAGCTTATTCGAAATTTTCTTCAGCACTGCTATGGAAGTATACTATAAAACGAGATCAGCAATGGAATTTGATTCTAATGATCCAGTCAATGACATCAAAAACGAAATTGAGAGGAATTTCATCGAGTACAAGATAATGGGGACTCCTACTAAAGTCTCTAGTTCAGATGTGTTTGATGCTGGTGTGACATTGAGAACGCAGAACATTGGAACCTGCTCTGTTATAGAAAAAGTCAAACAGCAGTCGGCAATGCTTATGAATCAGTTATCGAAAACCCCACGTTCTAATTTCGATTTACTGAATTCATTTGTAAATTATTTTTCAGTATCTTCGATCGAAGACATTAACATCAGAAGTCTTTTTATCAAATATAAGTTGAGCAACGAAAAATTCTTGAGTTTGGTTGATGATTTAAATGAAGTTATATCCCACGCTAAGGAGAGTACTACGGATTTGTCATTACCTTTAGATCGCAATTGGGTCCCAGAAACATCATACCTGCAAAATAATTCGTCACTGAGTAACAAATTGAATTTGATGCTCCTGGTAGCTTCGTATTTTTATTTGGAACGTGCTGAAGTGGAAGAAACAAAAATCAAACAAAAACTACAAATAACTTTGCTGGATTATATGCACGAAAAAGATCAGAAAAGGATTGAGGATAAATTCAACGATGTAATCGTCAATAATTATCTTTCATTAATCAGAGGATTTGATAAGTATTTGACTGATATTCCATCCAATATTACCGACATCTCTGATGAAAATGTCATTTGTGTACTGCGGTTAATCCTTTGGAGGTTTATGCTCAACAAGTGTGTTCAGAAAAATATCAAAAAACTATCCGCTTCAGAGCAGCATGGTGTCCTAGTTAACTTGTCTATACATTATAAGTGGTTTTATAAATATTCTATCCAACAGTTGGTAACTGCAACCAATGTTGCTTTGCCCGAAGACTTGGAAGATATGTTGGAAACAATCAACTCCAAACTGGACAAGCATTTCTCTGTGTTGCAAAAGCTAGGCAGATGCTATCAAAAAAATACTAGTAGACCACCACCGTTCACAAGCAAATACCAACTTGAATTGGTATCAAAATATAATGATATAAAACAGTGCTATGATGTGAGTATCAAAGGAAACGATGCTAAGAATATATTGGCCGCCTTCAAATACGAAAAAGAACTGCGGAAACTTCTCGTTGATATCAGATCGAGGTTGAATTATAACTTCGCGGATGTTTCCGAGCATTTAGAATTATTGAGAAGTACTCATGAGAAATGCAGTTCTGTTAACTTGAAGGAACCTTCCAGAATCGAATTGGAGCTTTTACCGGTTTTGGATATATTCACTCAGCTGGAAGTCATGTCCGAGAATTTACAGGCCCATACAAACACGTTTGCAAACAATATTTTGGTTTCTACTGATTTGAGTGGCACTTTGGTACTGTATCATCAAACGAAAGATGCTAAGCTTATTCATGAAATCACAAAATTGTATTATTTATACTTGATGAATTCTGCCAGTGCCAAACCGAGTCCATATTTGAGTAGAACCGATGACAGAGAAGTTGTATTGAGTGGGTTCAATCCAAAAATGACATATTTACTTACAACTCTGTTGGTAAATTCACAAAAATCTGAAAATTCTGCTGGTATAACCTTAGGAAACTTCAGAGAACTGATGAGTCAGCACACCACAATGAATCTTTTTCTATGGAGAAACTTGCACCAATTATCTGACGAGAAATTTGATTACTTGTGAGTATTTTTTGTTTTGTTCAGACTACATTCATAAATTGGTCTTGAATTCATATTATCATGGTTTTCATTTAACCTAGTTTTCACGAAATCGTTGTACATAGCGCCGTTTGATTATTTATGTGTTCTCCAACATAAATGGCAGTAGTTCTTTTCAATGGATAGCTGAATGAATTATCTTACCATGAGCAAATAATTATCTTTGTGTTCAAATATGATGAATTAGGCTTTGTTTTCAGAAACTTGTCATAATAGTAGGTATATAGTATATGCAACGTTTTAGTCCATAAAATATTTCAAATTGATATCTATTCAAGGATGTTTTTTTTTGGTAAATTTTATTTATTTATTCATTCAATATACAGCTTCCAGACAGAACAGGGTTCCGGTATGAGGAAGTCAAAGAAAAAACATCATAAAATTATGTACTATAAATAATAAATTGGAGTAGGTATAATATTTCATTTCATAATTTGGTGAACATCATTATGCAACCAAATATTTATTAAGTTCTTTTGAAAAAATATGAATGGATTTGGATGATTTTATTTCTTCTGGTAGTTCATTGAAAGTTGTTAATGCTAATGAAATGGGGTTATTTTTTCCTTTATTGGAATTAATCATATTTAAATGAAAGTTATTTGATGTTCTGGTATCGTGGCCATGTAAATCATTATTTTTTGACAGTTTTATATTACATTTCTGAAGATTTTTTGTTAATTTATATATATATATACTTCGATTTTTCATAATCAATTAGATGATCCAAAGTCATATCATCTGTTACTATATATAAATCTGCAGAAGGAGTATCCCATGGTTTTCTGAATATAACCTTCAGTGCTTTGTTCATTAAACGATATATTATATTTTTTTGTTTTTTAGAGCATGAAGACCAAACTATAATGAGGTATCTGATATGAGAAACAATGAAGGCATTATATATTAGAATCTGAACGTTTTTGTTCAAAATGTGAATTCTTCTAATGGCCCCCAGGAATGGAACAATAGATTTCTTTATTTTTTAGATATGATTTTCAAAATTCAATTTTGTGTCAATTAATAAACCTAAATATTTATGATTAGGAACTTCAGCTATCAGTTCATTATCTATCTTCAAGTTTAATTTTATATTCTTCATGTTTTTTTGTTTAAAAATCATGAAAACAGTTTTTTCCGAATTGACGGTTAGGTTAATGCTGAAAGTTGTTCTCAACTCTGAATTTTTTTAGGAACTGTGAAATCGATAATGTAACAAAAGCTTACAAAAATTTCGTACAAGAAGTATCGAAAACCCTCAAGATCGATCTTACCCAAGATGACTCTTTCCAAGAGCTAACTGCCAAAGTCATTGTATCCCTCGAAGAAATAAAAAGTATCAGCAAATCATCCGATAACGACGAAAGGAACAAATTCACAAAACATCTTCAAAACTGTTCTGCAAATCTTTTGAAACTCCAAAACACTACCAGTGCCCACAAGAAACTGTTGTTGGCGTCGGATTTGTATATGGAATTGGGCTTCGTGAAAGCCACCCTCAATTCTAAACTGTCTCCGATCGATCCCTTGGTGAAGAAGACGTTGAAAAGACAGTACTGTGAAAAAGCGACGGAGATCTTCGAATCTATGAAAAAGTGTTACGAACTGCAAAATGAAATCTACAGTAATACCGATACTACATTGCATGCTTATCACGAGCCGTTGAAGAAAACCATTGGGGAGTTGGAAGTAAAACGTCAAGCACTGAGTGAATACGTTGCTGTACGACCAGAAAATGTTACATATGAAACGGTTTTGTCGGTGAGTCTTGTATAGTGGTTCAGAAAGAATAAGAGAAATTTTCAGTTCAAAATGGTCATATTTTTCGAGAATATCGCGAAACCAACTATGCGAGTTATCAAAGAATAGTCTAAAAAAACAAATAATAAAATCGTTGAAATTGAAAAAATCTCCTGGTATTGACAAAATCACTTCGGAAATTTTAATATTCTTATCAAAAACAATATCAGAACCATTGACTTATCTGATGAATTTCATCATGAATTCAGGAGAAATTCCAAAATCTTTCAAAGTTGGCATTATCAAACCCATAAATAAATGTGGTGATAAATTGGAAGCTAAAAATTACAGGCCTATTTCATTAATATCAAGTTTAGCTAAAGTTTTTGGGAAAATTTCGAAATATAGAATGGAACTTTTTTTGGAAAAGAATCATCTGATATCAGAAAAACAATTTTGATTCAGAAAAAAAATTTCTACTCATGATGCCATTTGTCATTTAACTAATAATATATATCAACATCTTGATAATCAATATTCAGTTATGGCTATTTTTTTGGACCTAGCTAAAGCTTTCGATACGGTTGAGCATAACCGACTATTAGTAAAATTGGCAAATATTGGATTTCGTGGCAAGGTTCATGAGCTCCTCAAAAATTATTCAGAAAATAGAATTCAATATGTTGAAATTGATGAAGCTAGAAGTGAAGAGAAAATCTTTCAATTCGGTGTACCGCAGGGAACCGTTTTAGGGCCACTTTTATTTAATATTTATTTCAACGACCTTTTTAATATTGACACTGTAGGTGAAATTCATAGTTTCGCAGATGATACTGTCATATTATATGGGGAAAAAACTGGAATGAACTACAAACCAAAACTACATTAGATTTTGAAAAGATTAAAAATTGGTTTGATTATAACTTGCAGTAAATTTTGAGAAAACAAAATATGTCCCATTCTCATTTTATAATATTTCCCTACCGGACTTAGGACCACTAATACCACCATGATAATACTGGCATTGAAAAAACTGATAGTATCAAGTACTTAGGAGTTATAATTGACAAAAATCTGAAATGTGACAAACACATAGCGTTCCTTTTGAAGAAATTACGAAGTTTATTATCAAATTTCAAGTATCTCAAAGCATTTATGAGCGTAAAAACCCTTAACATTCTTTATTTTTCATTAATACAGTCCCAATTGAATTATGGCTTGGGGAGGGGTCATGAAATCCCACATTAAAAATCTTGAAGTTCTACAGAAACGGTTTTTGAAAATAATATATAATAAGTCTTATTTGTATCCAAGTGAAACTCTGTACATAGAAACACATAAAATGGACATAAGACAATTATTCGGATATAACATCATGATTTATATCCATAAACACAAATTGAATATAAATTTCAATAATCATATTTATAATACAAGGAATAAAAATAATATCACATTGAGAAATCGAGTTAAAACAACAATGTCTCAGGAAAATTTTAAATATGTATTCCCATTCTACTATGATTTGATTCCAAATCATATAAAAATGATCAAGTCATTAGTATCTTTCAAACTACAGATTAAAAAATGGATTCAAGAATCACGTCGAAATTCATTTCATGAAATCTCTCACTTCAGTTAAGAAAATTAGTTAATTTTTCAATATTAATCTGTTGAACTCTACAAATTTATCAAATATATTCGTATCTCTCGCAACAAGTTTTTAACTTCGCGGGTATAATTGAACTGTTTATTCACCTTTTTTACCAATTGATGTATATGCTCTTTTTTATGAATTTTGAATAAACTTCATTATTATTATTACTATTATATTCTCTTGCTGTATTGAAAGCTGGGGTAATACTAGGAGACGATATTTGTATTATTTAAAATTTTTTCAGATTCATGCAGAGAACTATTATAGGAATTATGAATCCTAAAAATGAATTCATTTATTGAAAGTGCAATATATGAAAAAAGAATTAATCAACAGAAAAACTTAAGACTAACTTTAATCTGAATTATATTCTACCACTTGAGATATACAATCATCTACCATCTAACCTTAAAGATTTAGAAAATATCTCCAAATTCAAAAAACAACAACTCAAATTACTATTACTGCTACACTATTCAGGTATCGTTTTGTCTTCATTCTTCAAAAATAATAGGATTAACAATCTGAAATGGTGCCTTTTGATTGATATGGTTTAGCCTATTTGTTGATGTCTGCACTGTTACAAAATGTTCGTGAATATTCCTTCAATATTATATTATATGGAATGTTACAAAGTTGACGTATACAAAATGCTGAGATAAACAATATTAAACATGTAATATTTACATCAGCATAGAACAACCACATAAGAACATTCAGTTTCTTGCCAGTATCTGCGGAATGAAGTGAACAGAAGATATGACAATCTCCTCAAAGAAACCTTTTGCATGGGATGTCTCAAATGGCTATATTGTGATTAAATAAATAAATATGTGACAATGTTGAACTATTTCTATTTACTATCAGATTTTTGGTTTGATATAAAAACTATGAAAACTCATGAAATATTGCGTTATATCTTTTTCAGGTTGTGAATCATGCCTTCAAAACAATTTTGGAAGAAAGCAACGTGACCAAAACAAGTTCCTCTCTAAACTATTTAGTTCTCAACATTTTAGAAGCTCTCTCAGACGAATCAACCATAGATTATACGCATGCTGTCAAAATTTTGGCCAGGCATCAAGATTCAGTCGCAAGTTATGAAAATCTCATTCAGGAATGGAGTAGATTCAGAACTAGCTACCCTGACGTTATAGAACCACTTTTGAATAGTGTGGCCGAATATTTATACGGGTTGAAAATGAAACTGTCGTTATTGAAAAGGTGTTTGGCTGAGTACGAGTACACGAAATTTGGTGTCGATATCAATAAGGACTTGTTGAACTTGGTCAAGTTTCCGATTTTGGACGAAACACAAAGTGAATATGCTTCTTATCTGAGATTATTCACTAGTCAAAAGATGAATAATTTTATCAACTATCTCCTCAAAGATGCTGATTATCCACACCTGAGTAGTCAAGAAAATTTCCGGTAAGTGTTGAATTAATTGTAATTCTACTCTCAATTAGTCATAAACTCACAACTCACTTTTTGATTGAATCAAATAATTTATTTCCTTGAATTGACAAAAAATGAAGGTATAGGAAATTGTCATTGTACATGAAAGTATAATACAATACAAGAGGGGACAAAACAAAATATATCTAATAAATATGAAAAATAATTTAAAAGAGTATAAAAACATCTTCCTACCAACCAACAGGCGATATAACGCCCAACGAATTCAATGACTTTTTTGTCAGTATTGCTCAAAACTTAATCTAGGTTTCAAACTGTAATTTGAAACATTTCACTACCTGCAGACACACTTTTCATGTTACCTGCGACAACTGATGAAGTCCGCAATATCATATGCTCTTTGAAAGACTCGAAATGCATGGATATGTACAATTTAAATAGTCTTAAATAGTCTTATCAATCTGGTCCTATCTACTGTAGTTTTTCCCAATAAATTTAAATACTCAAAAGTCATTCCTCTCCACAAGAAAGGCGACTCTGCAGTGGTGGATAATTATCGCCCCATTTCGATCATCTGTATATTTGCAAAAATCTTGGAAAAAGTGATGAAGAAAAGGTTGGCTGATTATTTTGAAACTCGAAATTTTTTCTACAGTTCCCAGTTTGGCTTTAGGAATGATCGCTCTACTGTGCAGGCTGTTATGAGTATAGTGGGCGACATTGTCGAGGCGATTGAAAGGGGCCATCACACATCAGTCATGTTGTCTGACCTTTCTAAAGCTTTCGATTGTGTCTCCCATGATATTCTTCTTGAAAAACTTAGTTTCTATGGAGTTAAAGGGGTTGCGCTCAGATTAATAGAATCCTATTCGAAAAATCGTTTCCAACTGGTAGAACTTGACAATAAAAGATCGGAATGGAGGAAAATCAGTTATGGAGTGCCCCAAGGATCTGTTTTGGGGCCTTTACTTTTCATTATATATATTAATGATCTTCACAGATTCCTGTTGTCAGATAATTGTGTTCTGTTTGCGGACGATACTACATTGATTTGTTCACACGAAAATTTTGATGATATGAAATCGTTGTCTTTGAATGTGCAGGAGAGGGTGGAGCATTGGTTTCAGACTAACAAACTCCAACTAAACAAAACTAAAACTCAAAATATAGTGTTTTCAACTAACAATTCTCGATTGGAAAACAAAAGTGTTAAGCTACTGGAACTCACAATTGATGATAAACTTAATTGGAACATTCATATCGACCAACTGCGGTACATTATTCTTACTTCGTCAATTAAGATGCTACGTTGGGTTCGACACCCTAAAATCTACTCACTTCAGTTTATTTCATTCACATATCAGTTATGGTATATCGATCTGGGGTAACTCTCCTCAAGCTTATCAAATTTTTCGACAACAAAAAAAGCAATTAGAATCTTAGCGGGTTGAGGTTATAGGGATCACTGCCAACCATTGTTCTTAAAATTTGGAATAATGCCTTTACCATCTCTACATATCTACTACAATCTCCTGGAGATTCATAAACGTTCACCATCCTTGGTTACTCAATGTCAAGTTCATCGGTATGGAACGAGACAGGCGGACCACCTAAGAACTCCACGATTTAGACTTTCTGTTTCCCAGAAAAATTCTCTAAACTTCGACTTATACAATCTTTTGCCTGCAGGGTTGAGGTCGCTCAATTCATTTTCTTTCAAGAAACAAATTAAACATTTGATTTAAAAAAACTGCTTTTATTCAGTTTCCGAATACAAAGAGCATATGCGTTTGCTTCGATAATATTTTCAATATTCGCTAATATTCTCGAAATTGCCCTTAGCAGGCAATCATAAGCTTGCAGGATTTTCGTTCGTAGAATGACTCATTTGATGTGTGTAATTGTGTATGTGTGTGTGTATTTGTATTCATGTAGATATGTATATGAATGTCTTTGCTTTGTACAATTCTTGACATTTGTTGTTTATTATGATATATATGTATATTTTTGGTATATTATTATGTGTGATTTAGATTATTGTTTCAAAAAACCAACTGACCTGCTATAAATATACATTTGTATATGACATAGTCAAATAAAGATTCCATTCTATTCTTGATCATATCATAAGTTGTGCCAGTTTCTACATGTGTATTGTCCTAAATGATAGAATGGGCCCTTTTTTAACAAAATGTATGTTTCTCAAAAACACTTAAATTTGTCGTGTAAGATTTTTAAGGAAAATTCTACTAAAACTCTATCTTTATATACTATAACATCACATAAATGCGGTATGTTTACTGATACCAAACTACAAATGAATATGGTTGATGATACTGACTTTGAAGTTATCTGGCGGGAATCAGTCAGCTAAACTCTATAAGTTTGAGGAAATTTCATATTTTATGCAAAATTAGTGACATTCACAAAACTGGTTTCTGAAGTAGTTAATGGCAAGATAATACAACATCAACAAAAGATGAACACACTAACTCTATTTTTAATAATCTATTTTATCGCTTCAGTGTTTAACATATCTAATAAAATATTAAATGGATCATACAATTAATTGATTTCCTTATTTTAGACTTCTCAAATGTGGCATTCAAGAAAGTTTCAACTACTGCGTGACAGAAGCAAAAAGTACCGATATGTTGGGTAGAACAGCATTCCTACAATTCAGCAACATCATCAATGTATTTGTCGACGCTTACAATAAACAGCAAGAGAAGAAAGAGATGGAGCAGAAGGAAGCAGAAAGTTTGTATAAAATGAAGTAAGTTCATTTCAATGTATTTGATTCATTATTCATTTGTTTCTCGTGTTCCCTTTCATAAACTTGTTAATTTCTTAAATCATATTACACTATGAAAAAAACATACTTCATGAAAAAAATTGTTGACAAAACACTAGAATGTAAAGCATTCTTTATTTGATTATTCCATTGTTGTGAAACTGGTGTGTGTTATTTCAGAACAAAATGCGAAGACAAAACAGAAGAAGAACAAATCGAAGACGAACTTAAAGATCTCTTTCCAAATTACCACAACATAGACTTCACAGACTTCCAGAAAGAAGTGATTTCAGATGAAGTACCTCCACAGGCACAGCCCATTAAAGAATATACTGAAATCATTTCCTACAAGGATCTAACTGAAGTCGTACAGTTACATATCATGTTAACGAAAAACTTTACCCGCGCTGAATGGTTGAATCCTTCCAAAAATAAACAAGTCGCTCATAATTTTTTTCTTCCATTGATGGAAAAATTCAAAACATTTGCTCAAATCCTGGATAGGTCAATACACGCTTTAGATTACACCTTGGACAACAAGCTCATAGGCAGTTTGAACGTTCTATTAGGTGTAACACGGCAATATGGTGATACACACGATTTATGTGAGTATTTTCAAAAATTATTTCAAGTGATTGATAATAATGTACGATTTTCAGCTGATCAAACATCATCGCCTATTAGGATGGCCAGCAAAAAAACTTATGACTTTTATAAAGACCCCAATGTTGAAGAAGTGAAATCATGCTACCATATACTGGAAGAATTGAAGATCAAAATAAATGAGCTTTTGGATGAATGGCCAGAGCAACCAACATTGAATACGGTATGGTTCCCTATATTTTTGATATACTTAAAATGAAAATGGTCGATTTCTTAGAAAATTACTGTGAATGTTGAATAATACACTTTCATTAATCAAAGAATCGATTACAAACCTGTAATCAAAATGTTGGGATTATATATAGATGAAAAATTATCATGGGAAAAGCATATTGAAAAATTGAGACGTAAACTTTCCCACATAATTGGTGTACTTTTTGAAATAAGACATCTCATACCGCTTAAATATCTACTGAATATTTTTCACTGTCTAATAAATTCAAATTTACATTATCTGATATCTATTTGGGGCACTGCTAACAAAACAATAATGGGACCAATTAAAATATTGCAGAACAAAGCAGTAAAATGTATTTATGAATTGAATTATCTAGAACCCACCAAAAACATATATAAACCCAATAAACTACGTGATATTGATTCTCTTCATAAAATAAAAATATGCAAATTTATTCATTTTGCCAAAAACGAAATCAAATTTTTCAATTTGAAATTCTTCAGTGTAAACAACATTCATACACACAACACCCGACAAATCGATTCTTTGCGACCTTTGAATTTCAAAACGAACTTTGCTCAGAAATCAATATTACACAATGGTGTAAATACGTATAATTCTCTTCCACAATCTCTCAAAAATATTGAACAGGAAAACTTATTCAAGATACACTTAAAAAATATTTTTTAACCTAACTAATATCAGAATATTCTTCATATCTCTTTAATGTTTTTTCAGATTTCATCATTTTTTTGAGTTATATAACCGTTGAATATTTGACCAGTTATAAATCACTATATTACTTGTATATATCCCTGTCATAAACTACTGTAGTTTCTTGGGATCAATAAAAAAAATGAAATATCGAAATGAAATATTATAAAAATGTTTGTGAAGAAAATATTCATATAATCGAAAAATATTTTCAATTTCAGATAATTATGCTTATTGATAGAATCTACAATTTCGATATAACCAGTCCAGTTTCCAGATTTCTCACTGGTTTCGAAATATTACTCACCAAATGCCATGAATGGGAACAGGTTGCTCATTCGGGTTTGAGTTTGATCCAACATTATAAGAGTTTAACTGACCAGATAATATCGTGGAGAAAGTTGGAGCTGGCTATGTGGAAGGACCTTCTGAATAGGACTCATGAAAGGTAAATTGAACGGATCAATGGCAGAAAGAGTAAAGAACAATCAATTTTCTCAGCCACCCTATTAATCAGTGTTTTTCCTAGCATCTCATATCGAATATGTTCAGTATCAATACTAGCCAGATTAAAGGCATTTAGAATAAGTCGAATTGAAGATTGGTACAGCTGCATGAGAAAATCATTGAGATCAGTCGAAAAATAATAATAATTCATCCAATTTATTTAAGAATAATTTACAATGAGTAATGAACTAATAACAAATTGTTACCAGAGCCAAAAGCTACAATGTCATTTAAAATGTGAGAGTATAACAAAGAAAACTGAAAGATTTTAAAAGAAATTGTTGATTATCTAATTGTTAAGTTTGGACTTGAATGGCTTCATATTGAGTGTCTTAAGATCATGAGGAAGTATAAAATTGTCTTTTTGTCCCATGGATGTATTTGCTAAAAATAGATTTGTTCCAATAAACGATCCTTGGTACGCCATGGGAAATTTTCAATGTTAAAATTTTTTGTTCCATTATAGCTTACAAATTGATACCTATTTTTTTATCGAATATTGTTCAAAAGTATGTCGCTTCTTGGTTATTATATTTAGAAAAAAAATCTGCACACGGTGATAATCAATTTATCGGATTGTAACGATTTTTCAACTCAGCTCACATGTGCTATTTGTGACATGAGGTTGGCGTCCTGTTTTCAATTTTCAAATTTTTCGTCGTAAGGAGTCGCTTTTCTAAAAATATGTTACTGAAACATTTCTCAATATTTTTCTTTACTTTCTGATGACATGAAAATTTTGAATTTTAATTTTTTCATGTATTCCGCGCTCACCCCTTCTCCATTCGGGGCGTGATAGAGGAAAATGTATCCTTCAATAAAACCCAATTTTTCATACGTAAAAATTCACCTCGATATTGAAAAAGGTTAGGAATTTTTTCAAGCATGTTGACTCCCCCTTTTTTTCATTTTCTCATATTATATTTGAAAGAGAAAAGCTAAATTTGTGCACGACTTTTGGAACTTGCCCCCCTCCTATTTTCATACACGACACCTCTCGATTTTTTTTTATTCTCAGAATTTTTCATATTCGGGTACAAATTTTTATATCGAAATCTGTTGAGAAAATGTCTATGGGCAGTGGGGGTGAGGGGGGAGTCGCGCCTAGAACCGATCGATACCACTTTTTATGCAGTTGATAAAAATGATAAAAATCGATGTTTTTCATTCAAGATCTTCCGAGTTACCAGGAGCCCCCCGAATTCCTGTCCCCACAAGTGGTCGTAAATAAAAATACCATAAAAAAAATTCATCTATAAAGCCATGTATGGAAAAACCTATTTACATCGCAATGAGCTGTACTCCTTTAAATGACAAGATCGATCTGAAAACTTTAATAGGTATTTGTTAGGATTTTCACAGTTATTTATAAACAAAGTCAAAACTAATATACTGCTTTGTTACTATTGTTTTCTTAAAACATTCTAACAAAACGTATAATTTTTTGTTGGTATATTAATATTTCTGTAATCATGTTTTGTTTCAGACTGAATGATTCCCTGCCAAAATGGTGGTTATATTTATTCAACGTAATGCAACAATTCATTGTGGAAAAAATCATCACGGAGCGGGAACTCATTGAAACTCTACAGACCTTCATGACCAAATCGAATCTTGCCGAATTCCAGGGTAGACTTGATCTACTGTTCGCGTTCCATTGCCATGCCACCCACTTGGAAAGAACAAAAGAATCCGAAGTTTTCACGAGCATTCTTTGGAATTTATATATTTATTTCCAGCAATTCAGTCTAACAGTTTCGAATAAAATCAAAGATCTCAAAGCACCTATAGAAAAGAAACTCAAGGACTACGTTAAAATCGTTCGGTGGAAAGATATAAATTATTGGGCCATAAAAGACACCGTAGACAAGACACATAAAACGTTACATAAATATATGAGAGCTTTCCAAGAAGTATTGCAAAATCCGGTGGTATTGTGTCTCCATAATACTAATACCAATAGCGATGGAGAAATTGTTGGAATATGGGACAGACCCCAAAGGCATAGTCCGAAGAATTATCATTACACTTTAGATCCTGAAGCGTATATGGCCAAACTATCTCTAGCCAAGGTAAATTTTATGAAAAGAGGAAATGAAACAATGATAATTCGAATTTTATTTTTCAGAAAATTGTGACGAGCGAAATTCCCACAGAAGGAATCCTAGGCAAAACTGAGTCTTACTTCCTGAAATCTAGAAAACTCTGTAAACAAACAATCTTAGCTACACAATATCCGAGTTTGGTGCGTAGTTTGGATGGTTTCGTGACGGAAATTATTGAAACTAGCTCTCATTTACAAAAACTTGAGGTGGGTACATTTAAAACTGAAATTCTCAATATTTATAGACTATAATAATGAAAAGTTACCATGATAAAAATTTACAGAATATTCAATAATTTGTATACTTAATAATGATAATAATCTTTATTAATCCCAAGAAACTACAGAGTTTATAACAGGGATAAAAATCAATAGTAATCAACTAAATTATTTGGTTACAAAATGAAACAGTGTACAACACAAATTAATAATAACATTATGTGAGAATACAAAATGAAAGTTGTAATTAAATTAAATAAATATATGGAGATCAGAATTTCAACTAGAGAGCAAAAATTTTTTCAGTTCGGATTTGAATTTTGTTGTTTTCGGAAGCATTTTCAGTCTATCTGAAAGATTATTGTATATTTCAACACCAAAATGATATATTGATTTCTCTCCAAATTAAGAACGATAAGGTTCAACAATTAATTGTTTGGTTTGTCTGGTTATGATCATGAATTGTATTAATTTCACTAAAGTTTATAGTTGAATGTTTGATTTTTTTTTCTAACTAGATGTATAAAACAACAAAGTTTTAATTGAAAAGCAGATTGAACCCAACTAACACAAGGACATCCACTGTATGTACAATGGATATACGTTAATGTCCGAGGGAATATCCAATGGACATCCATTTTTTTCCTCTGGACAGCCATAGGACACCCCATGTATATCCATTTGAGACACTTTTGGATGTCCACTGGATATCCATCTGGGATATCCAGTGGATATTCGGAAACGTCCAAATGGATCCCATCGGACATCCGATGAATATCCATCCTTTGAAATATGGACATCCACTGGACGTTAAAGAACATCCAAATGGATTACATCGGATATTTGATGAATATCCACATTTTGAAAATGAATATCCATCGGACGTTGGAAAACATCCAGATGGATATTCAATGTATATCCACCCTTTGGATTATGGATATCCATTGGACGTTCAAAAACATCCTATATTTGTTGGACATCTATTTGAATATTGGATATTCGATAGATAGGTATCCCCTGAAATTTCCAAAAACATTGCACATTGGTTAAATCCGCTGATTATTTGATTGGAAAATACTTTAGGGTTTTGAATAATATATGAAAGATAGAGTTATACTTTATGGTTATTGATTTCCAAATTTCCAACCTGAAATGTTTCAGTATATGGAAAAACCTACAAAATATAAAACATTTTATTTTATATATAATGTAAAAAAACTCTTTTAAACAAAACATAAATCCAATAATAAATACATTTCTTCATTCAGTACAAAAACCAAAAAATAAAATCTAGCACTCAGCAAAAAACAACAAAAAATTGAAATTAAAGTTCAGTATTAGGAATATAATATGCAAGGTATTGAATTAATAACTCTGTAAGTGGTTGATTTTCATTCACGCTACGCTCTTTGGCCCTGCATAGCTATTTTTTCACTGATTCTTCAGGATCTTTTCTGTTCCAATTCTGACGGTCAGCAGCTACTACAAAAATTTGATTAGATGGGAAGTTTTTAGATACAGAACAAAAATAACTAACAAACAACAAAAAGTTCAATTGTGATAATTTCTGATAGTGGGAATATCTACACAAAGCTTGTAGAAAAATCTCACTCACCAGGATAATACTTCATTCCAACCCAGACAATGAATGAAAGTTACCGAAATGTCGATATGAACTGTGCCTCATTGAAAGCTGTTGGAGTTGGAACAGCGTCACATCTGAAGTCAGATGTAACAGATATTCTTGCCTCTTCAGTTGCCTTTCTATAATATTTATGAAAAAGCTTCCTTTTTCTATTTTCCATTTTTTTCATCAGAGTCAATCAATAACTGTTCGGTAATCGTAGAGTAGGTTCTAATCACAAATAGCTACTTACTCAAGCGGAATTCAAAAACCGGCGTGTTGCAGATCACAAATTCTAACCTACTACTTCTTCTTCTTCTTCTGATTTATTGGCTCTGCTCGTTCAAGGGGTTACAACGTTGTCTGATTCGAAATCATGTTGTAACCCTGTGGATATTTGATAATGATCTCCGTGGGATTCTTCTATATTGATTGGGCTAGGTGCTAGTACTTACTTCGGCACGACTAATGGCATGATATTATCTTCGGAATTCGCACCTTGCACAATTAATGAGAAATCATTCGGTCATCTTCGGAATGACATGAATATAAACATAAAATTCGGGGAAGATCCTCATGCATCATAATTCCTCATTTTTTCCACAGAAATCAAACTTAGATATTGCTAATTTTGCATAAAATTTGCAGAATTTCCATGAATGAGATCTGATGAAGAAAATAAATGAGGTTTGATTGAGTTCATGCCTCAAAAAAAAATACTTTTTTCTACTGAAAAAAAGTGTCATTTTCCACGATGCATGACATGATCTATGGTAATCTATACTGTTGCATGAGTCCACCTATATTTATTTCCATTATATAATTATTTTTCATGAAAGATCCAGTAATGGATATCCTATGAATATCCATTGAAATACAAGCCTAACACATGTCCACTATTGATATCCCATGGATATCCATTCATGTCCATCCAAAACATGTCCTCTGATGGACATTCTATGTATGTCCATTCCGTGTCCACGGATATCCGTACATGATATGGACATAAAATGGATATCCATAGGATATTCGGTGCTACTTGGGAATATTTAAAAGACCATGCGGTTTATATAAATTTGAAGTGGGTTCAAGATATGGTAATTTGAATGTACACTTTATAATCTTATTTTGTAGTCTTTCGAGAGGATTCAATATCGATTGTATTGGCTGTTCCCCAAATTGAAATCAAATACTGTAGATTTGAATATATCAAACAGAAATAAATACACCTTAGATATTTTTTAGGAAGGAACTGTCGGATTCTAAATAATATTCCTAGAAGTGGTCTGAATTTTTTTTTTCAACATTTCTATATGGGTATTCCAACATAGTCTCTCGTCAATGTACAGCCCTAAGAATTTTGTTGTTTGGCAATATTTAATAATTTTGTTTTCGAAAGCCAAATTCTCTCTATTTGTGGTTCTGTTTTTGGTCATCAACATTACTGAGAATTTTTCATAATTCAAACTCAATTTGTGATAATTTAGCCAAGATGACATAGATTTCAAGTCATCAATCATGTCATCATATATTTCTTTGGTGTTACTAAAAAAATAAAGTAGTGTTGTATCATCCGCGTATAATTTGATATTTCCTTTCAATAATAATTTTGAAGCAGAATTAATATAGATCAAAAATAAAACTGGACCCAAAATGGAGCCTTGCGGAACTCCACAAGTGATAGGCTTTAGTGAGCTGGTTTTTTTGCCTAGGTGAACAAATTGTTTTCTATTAGACAGATAATTTTTGAACCATTTATGAATGATCCCTCGAATACCAATGCTTTCCAATTTTTTCAATTTAAATAGTTGTACCCATTTCATTCATCATTATTACACATATTATTATTAAATATGTTCCAATAAAAAACGAAATTGTTTCAGGTTGATACAAGTCTTCCTAAAGAAAAGCAGAAATCCCAAGCCAAGAGCATTTTACAACAGAAACACAGAGCTTTAGCAGATTTATTTAAAACTCTTGGGAAAATTGGACTCTCATTCAGAAGTGGAATAATAGAAAGCAAAGTCAAGAACCCTGTTTCTGATTTTATTCTGAAACCTCTCGACTTGAATGCCAGCTTCAATCACATTAACTATGGGTAAGAATAGCAAGTTAAATTCAAATAAAAATAATTAATAATGAAATTGGATTTTGTTCTTGTCTGCCGGTGAAGATCTATATTCATCAATTGAAATTATATTGAATTCATTCTGAATTTTTCAGCTCCAAAGAAGAAAAAATTCTAACGATATGGGATTCATGTGAAATCTACTATGTAAGATCTTTGATGCGAGGTGATGTCTTGGATACCGCACTAAATAATCCTGCAAAAGATCTTGGTTCTGCGAATGTAGAAAGATGTAAAGGATTCAGTGTTAACCTAATGGTAAGAATTTCGTATATCTTGGATTAAAAATTTCTTCAACAACTGTGTTTTTTTCAGACTTTCGCTCAAAAACAAAAATATGACTTGATAGAATCTAGCCGTGTGTATTATTATTTGAGATATTATGTAAAACAAATGAATGATTTGTGTGAATCAAAGCAGTTTGTGCGTACAAGTGTTATTAACAGCCTCATAGAATTATCCAACAAACTATCGGTCGTCATGAACCAGTACAAAATAATTCTGAATACTTGTCCGATGGAACAAAACATGAACAATGAAAATATTGAAATTCCTATTCTCAAATCTGATAGAAAAGAATTCATTATGTTCAAATATGATCCACTGTGGTCTGAAGCTTCAAATATAATCACCACGATTTTATCGACTTCATCTAAACTCAATTCCCATCTTCTCAAGTATAAGGGATGTATTCCAGCAGTAGATCATGAATTGATAACTCCCAAATATGTATCGTTCTCTGATCCACATCTCATAGAAAATGATTTGATCAGCCTATCGGAGAATATTGCTAGTCTGAAACGAATTTTTGGGAATATCGCAATAGTTTCTAGCATGTCTTGGTTGAACACTGAAGTTGAGAAAATAAGGCAACAGCTCTTTGAAGAACATCCCACAGACGAAGTTGATATAGACCTTTTTAAAAAGTATACTGAGGATTTCATAGAGCAAATTTTAGTTGTGATGCAGAATCTTTACAAAAAATATAATGAGCATTCTGTAGCTGAGGAAAAAGAAGTTGCAGAAGAAATAGAGGAAGAGCAGTTGAAGGAAGAACAACTGAAGACGTTGTTGGTGGAAAACTTGTCATCCGACATTGCCACTTTAGAAATGAAGAAGGTTTTGAGGAAAACTCAGAAAATTGCGAGAGTTTTATTGAACATATCTCCAGAAAGTGCAGAGACCGTCAAAAACATAGCATCTCAATCCCTACCAATATTAGAACAATTGGTACATCTTTATCAATATTTCATTACGCAACAAGTTTCTGCATATCGAGTTACTTGTAAAATGACCTCCATTTTACTCAACATTTTCATTGATTTAGCATCAAAGGTAAGTAGCATTTATTATCAATAAAATTAATTAGTGAAACAAAAATGGAACATAGCTGTTAATAATGATGAATGATCTTATGGTACAACATATTCATATTCCATCTTCTGGGACCAGACCATTCAAAGTTCAGTAATAAAACTGATTTTCTCAGCTAAATCCACATCAATAATGATAAAATTCTCATTCGGAATCTTGGTGATAATACATTATAAAATTATTTGATTGTCAATAAACCAGTTTGTAGCTTTTCAAATTGACTAAACATTATAGTGGGACCAAAATTACATAAAATATTTTGTATACACATACATAAATGAATAAAAGACATTTAAATATATAAATAATATTTAAAAATGGCGGTAGAAGTTCACAATCAATGCACAAAATTACCCTCCCGTTTTAATATATGCCAACAAATTTTTATTTGAAAAATAGGAGAGTGAGGAAAAAGAAAAATGGTTAAAATTATTCCATGAATTTAATGATCATATTCCTTATATAAATGAGAAATTTTTTTCTATCCCTGTATTTAGACTTTTTATTTTCAAATATATATTTGATGTATGTAAAATAATTTTCTCTATTTTTTCACTCAATGATAATTTGATATTTATAACAAGGTACCTTTGATCCAAATAACTAGATGTTTTTTACTCGCCTCACTGGTTCACCATTTGTTTTTTCAATTATTCCCCACAAATATTACTTTTTGACTCATTTGTTAATCAAAAACGAATGAAGTTTCTATTTATGTCAATATTCAAATAAGGTTTAATTGCATATATTAACTTTTATATAAATTATTCATTTATTAAATCCCAAGAAACTATAGTAGTTCAACAATTAAACAACTGAAAGGCAAAAAAAAATATTGAATCTGAAAGAAAAAAATGAAGAATATTCTGATTCAGTTTCAGTTCAAGGAAATAATTGTTACTAATGTTATTGTATAAATTACATAGCTTAGCTTTATTTATCGACACTGTTCTGCTCAATAAGGTCACGATTATTATTGTATAATTGAGGAATTTTTGAAAATAAAGCTCTGCTCTATTATGTTCGGAAGTGGTCGAAGTATTGAACTTTGTGGCACCCTCGATAAAAGTGAATTCCTTCCCAAATAATATAATGCAACTTCTATTTTCATCCATGTAATATCTAACAATAAATATTATTAGCTACAATATGGGTATTCAATGAGCGTACAAAAAGTAAATTTAATTTTTTCTTCAGGGATTTTGCGTTCCGCCAGAGTTTTCAGATGAAATGAAAGGCGAGGGAAGCAAACCTTCTGATGGTCTAGGTTTGGGCGAAGGTGAAGGACAGAAAGACGTTTCTGACAAAATAGAATCAGAAGATCAATTGGACGATGCTCAACCGGCTGGTCAAGAGAAGGAGAAAGAAGAAGATAAAGACTGTAAAGAAGAAGAAAAAGGAATCGACATGAGCGAAGATTTTGACAGCAAACTACAGGTATGTGAAATTAATATTTGCATTCGAACAAATTTATGATTTTGAATAATTTTAGGATAAAGAAAAGAACGAGGATGACAGTGATGAAAACTCTGGTGAGTCAGATGCTGATGAGCAGATGGGAGATACTGAAAAGGGTGCGGATCAACTCGATCAGGAAATATGGGGATCCGATCAAGAGGATGCTGCTGAAGATGAGGAGAAAGGTATGAAAAAATTCTATGAGTGTTTTCTCTGATATTCCATCAATTTTCAGTTGCTGGTACTATCAAAACATGTCAAATATTTCAACACTTGATTACCAGTCAACGATCGATTATAAATAAGAGTAATCATATACTTGAACATTCTAGATTCGGAACAAAAAGAAGAAAAGGGTGAGAATGGAGAGAAAGAAGGTGAAGATCAACTTGGCGCTAAAGATGATACCACCAAAGGTGATAAAGAAGAGAAAGATGGAGCTTCCTCGGAAGAGAAAGAAAAGAATAAGAAAGATATTAATGAACTGGAAGAACCCGAGTTCGATGATGATCAAATAGATCCCCACCATGGCAAACAACCAGAATTACCTGAACCAGAGCCTATGGATCTACCAGATGACTTACAACTAGACGATGGAGAAGAAAAGGACAATGAAACACAAGAGGACAATCCTTTCGATATCGACAAAATGAAAGAAGATATCAACCTTGAAGACAAACAAGAAAATGAAGATGGTAATGAAGATGATGGAAACAAAAAAAATGATGAAGAAAAAGATTTCAGTAGTGACGATGAGGATATTGCTAGGGACCAAACAGAAGAAGCTCCTGAAGCAGATGAAGAAAGCAAAAAAGAAAATGAAGACCAAACAAAAGAATCCGAAACTAATGAGAAAGAAGACGATGGGATGGAGGAACAGGATAACGAAGAAACTACTATGGATCATACTCAAAGTCGCCAGGAAAATGTCGAAGCTATGGAAGTTGATGAAACTGAAGCCAAAGATAATGTATGTGTTGAAATCCCAATGTTTTCAAGTTGATTATTATAAATTTTTTTCAGACTCGATCCAGTCAGTCAGAAGATCAAAAATTCAACCAGCCGATTGAAGAACTATGTCAAGAAGACAAACCTGATCAAGAAGGTGTTGGTCAGTCCCAAATGGAGGAGAGTACTTCTGGACATACTGCCCAAACAACAGCTCCGAAAGAAATGAAGGGTGCCAAGCAGGAACCAAAGGAAAATGAAAACAGGAAACAAAAACCCGGTGAATCTGATTTGAAAAGGAGTTTGGGCGATACTGATGAACCTATTAAGAAAAAACTGAAAACTATGGATGCCAAAAAAGACGACGAAGACACCGAAGGAGATAATGAAGATAAGCAAGAAGAATCGGAAATGTTTCAGCACATCAAGAATGCCAAAGAAACAGAAACGCAGGTGTTGGACGTAGCAACCAAAGAACAGGCAGAGCATCAGAAGGAGATTAAAAATGAGGAAAATGAAAATTCAGAAGATCCCGCGGAATCCTCCAAAGATTTACCAGAAGAAAATGAGGACATATTAGACGTCGAAAATATACCGGTAGAGAAGTCCGAAAAAACGGACCGAACCAAAGATAACAAATCCAATAAAAAACAGCATCCAGAAGGTAAGAATTGGTCTATTCAAAAACGTACAACTGTATTAACGATAATAATGAAGACATTCAAGTGTTTGTACGTACGAGTAAACTCATCAGGAATTCAAATCCTTGTTATCTGTTTGGTGTGATACTTCGATAAAATAGGAATTTAATAATGATAACTGTGATAATCTCATAAACATACATGTTTATATAGGGGGTGAAAAAAGACATAACAAATAATTCAGGTGGGTATATTTCCAGATTGAGCATATAAATTTGGTATTATGTTCGACACTGAACAAGGTGATCAGAACTCTGTTATCAATCTGAAAACCGAAGATGCATTTACTACACTCTGAACCTTTTGAAATATATTCTTCGTCAGTAATGATAAGTATTTTTTTATACTATTTTAACTGATTCATCTTTTTTTATGTTGTATTTAATCATTTTAGTATGTCCCTATTACAAAGATTTGTGTTTCTTGGGAATAAAGATAATAATAATGAGCTGCCTGAGATAATCATGTCTTTGCTGTGAATATGCCTTTTCTCTGCAATTGTTAGGTTGTTAACCTAATGGAATCTGACAAAATAGAGAAATGATATTGAAATCTATACAAGTGTAGGAAGGCAGACTTCTAATCTACCCTGAAATGTTAGTGCGCTAGTTAAAAAACAATTCCTTTTGAATGAAGTAAAGGCGGATTCAAGCTAGCTAACTTAGCACGCAAATAACTCAACTCAACTTGGCAAATTAGGTTATGAAAATGGACCCTTATGCAATGAAAGTCCAGATTGAATTCGGAGGTTGTGAGTATATATGCGCTGGTGCCCAACTTTTGAAAAGTTATGCGCGAAGAGATTGGAACCTTTGGTGTAGTAGTTATTAGTTTTGTAGAGATCAATTACCCTAACACCAAACTGATATTTTTGCACTCGACGCGCGTTTCGCTAACAAGGTTAGCATCTTCAAGTGGTGAAAATTGATAATTTTTCAAAACACTCAAACTGAATTCATACTAGAGGCGCGTTTCGCTTTTTTCAGAAGAAAATTGATAATTTCAATCAAACCTGAAGTATTTATTTGCTGTTTTGAATGTTGTTCCAACATTAACCTGTTAGCCGATCCTCATTATCATTTCAGACAATTTGGAGAGATTTTTGTTCACTGTGGGGTGTATTTTGACTTTCAATTTTTTCTTTTCACTATAATATTTCCTTGAAAATCTGACCTCTTTATATATGTTTTCACAATATTTATTTTTTTTCATAGGTGATATTCTGGAAGATATAGAAGACATAGACATAGAGGGTGATATTGTCGAAACGGTTACAGTTCCTCGTAGCTCCGAGTCATTCCATCACACACAATTCGACATTCCAGAAACAACCGGCACTAGACTTTCTATGGAGGAGATAAACAATTTGAGACTGGATGTAGAAAACCAACTCCTGGCGTGGAACGAACCACCAAGCACAGCTGAAGCAGAGCAAGCTTGGCACAAAATATCGTCTGTAACATCTTCCTTGGCCCAGGATCTTTCTGAACAATTGCGGTTAGTTCTTGAACCTACCCAAGCAAGCAGACTGAAAGGCGACTTCCGTACAGGTCGACGAATCAACATGAGAAAAGTTATTCCTTACATTGCCTCTCAATTTCGTAAAGACAAAATCTGGTTGAGGAGGACGAAACCCTCGAAAAGGGAGTACCAGATAGTCATGGCCATAGATGACTCATCCAGTATGGCCGACAATCATTCTAAAGAACTAGCATTCGAGAGCGTTGCCTTGATTTCGAAAGCATTGACACTTTTAGAAAGCGGACAGTTGTCAGTTGTTAGTTTTGGTGAAAAAACCGAAATAATTCACAAACTGACGGATCAATTCACCGACAAAAGTGGGGTCAAGTTGTTGCAAAAATTCCAGTTCTCCCAAAATAAAACCTGCATTGCGAACTTAGTCGATTTTGCCACAGAAATGTTCAACCAATCGCAGCTTCAATCGACCGCTTTGAATGCCAAATTAATGGTCATTGTAAGTGATGGAAGAGGAGTTTTTTCGCAAGGGGAATTTTACGTTAAACAAGCTGTACGGCGAGCAAAGCTGTCGAACATTTTTATGGTATTTGTAATTATTGACAATCCTGAGAATAAGAGCTCAGTATTGGATATAAAAATGCCAGTGTTCAAGGACGGGAAGTTACTTAAAATTCAGAATTATATGGATGTGTTTCCATTTTCATTTTATATTATTTTAAGAGACATTAATTCGTTACCTAGTGTTCTGAGTGATGCTTTAAGACAATGGTTCGAGGTTGTTTCTAATTTAGATAAGTGATTTCATGTACACACATTGTTTTAAAGAATAAACAAAATTTTTTCTAACTTTTGTTTTCAGTGTCCGAATAAAAAAAAGGTTGGAATTGTGTAAATTAGAAAGTTTATTCATTTATATATATATATATATATATATATATATATATATATATATATATATATATATATATATATATATATATATATATATATATATATCTTTTCTCAATCCATACTTATTTAATGTTAACACCCTTCAAGTTCAAAAAAAATCAATAATATTGATTACTATAAATTCAATTCCGAACAGATGGTAGCAGTGTTCTCTCGCTCTGGCGTCGTTCCACCCTGGCAGATGTCTCTTCACACACCTGTTTCTAGATGTTCCATACTTCATGTCAACTCTGTCATTTCAAATTTCATTGTCATTGTCATTCAGAATTCATATTCAACCGTTAAAGTTCGACTTTTATGTGTATTCACCTGTTGAATATGCAACTATATATTTTTAATCTTGTTAATAATTCAATGGTTTTTTAAACAGTTTACTTGGTGTAAAATTTTAATATTGGACTGTGAACATATTTTTCGTCTGCGACTACTGCGACATGTTAATTCACTTTACCAACGTTTTTAATACGACTAACCTCAAATACAGTAAGGTTCTTGTTACTGTTTATTTGATGTGATAACTTAAAATAATAATTTTGTAGCTTTTCCCTGAAGATGGTAATAAACATTATCGAAATATTGGAAAAACTGGTGTTATAAGAGTACACTTCCGTTCTGCTGTTCACCCAAAAAAAACTACAGTTTTGTTATATATATATATATATATGAATTATTATAATTTTATAAACCTAGTGTGGCGGATTTCTTGTTCTGGCAGATTCAATTGCAAGGTAAATTTTCCATAGATGGCGTTCAGAAGCAAAAAAATCCTGAATTATTCAATTTTTATTCCTAGGTGAAATTCTTGGCAGGATGAAATCTAATCCTCGAATGTTAATTTATCTTTTCATTGGGAAAACGAATGTTACGTATTTTTTAAACTCTCAAGACTAATTATTGAAGAATAATGGTGTACCTAGCATCATACCTATCGACAGGGGAGTGACGCGGCCCCCCTAGCCTTTAGGGTACAATATGTCATTTATTGAAACAAAACTTCATACAGTTTACAGTCGGAGTTGATATTCAGTAGTGTTTACTTGTTAAACCGATTGATTAACTCTTAAGAAAACAAGTTCTCCCCTTCAAATGCATATCCTTCTGGTGATACAAGTGTCTGAATTGATTTTGAATTATTATGAGGGAACACTTGCCCACGATTTTCGAGCTATGGGTGGAAACTACCTTGCACTGATGTGTTACCAATATGCCCGAAATCGACCTTCAAATGAGTCGTCATCCCCATAATTGAAAATAGATTCCAGCACTCGTAATAAAAGAACATTCAAAATCATATGCGCGGATTCATTCTATGAAAAACTCTGTATTGGCACAGGTCGGATATAATCAAATGCCCTTCGTGATATTAGTGAGGGGAGTGATTGTTGGGACTGACCTGAACAAATTTTTACCAGTTGATTTCATTTAGCTTTCAAATAGGCTCACCATCTATATTGAAGATTTCTCAACAGGAGCAATTTGTGATAAACACCGTACTGCATAATTAATCTTAAAATAGAAAGAAACGTAATAGCCGTTTTTGGAAAATTTTCTTTAAAATGATAATGCTCAGAGTCTCCCGCACGAAACTGGAGAAACAAAGAAAAAATAGATTGATGGCCTGTCCCTAATCCCATTTAACATTTGAGGATTGGATCGCACCCCGCCGAGGGGATGCAAGTGACAAGGTTGAAAATATGATCAAATTTTTGGAATAAAAATCGATGGGTTCGATTTTTTTACAACCGCCAAATATAAGAAATCTGCCTTGTTTAGTTTTCATTGGCCCACCCTGCGTATATAACTTTCATCTTGATATGAAGCTGATGTAAATGAAACAGTATGTTGAACTTCTATCTTTTATTCCATCTGTATTTTTGATATTATTTCAATTCCATAACTAATCTGTGAGTATGAGGTGAAAGATGCTATTATAATTATATAACCAATGTTTTCATCTTGGACTGTAAACAGCAGTAGTCCCTTGTTATCCTCCAAAAAACAATGATAATTGGTATGTACCTATATAACTAGAACAGTGGTTATCAAAGTTGTCTGGCCTACGACCCATCTGAAACAAATTAGCAAATTCGAGACCCACCTCTAGGAAATTTAACCCTCACCAATATGAATAAAGAGATTTTTCATATTGAAAGCAAAATTCAAATGAAATGTTTAATATTGAATAGAATAACTACATTTAGTTATTTCAATGGGTTGGATGAAATTGTTTCCTATGTTTCGCCGTTACAGTTTTAACATCAACTTCAACTCTGGTTACTTTTAGTGCATTTTGTGATGGATGGATTCTTTCTTCTAGCTTTTTTTGGTTCTTAACCTACCACAATCTGAAAAAATAGGAATTAATATAAGAATGATAGCAAGAGAGAGCAATAGCAGGAGGCGAAAGTTGAAAGAATCTGCTTTTATCATGCTGTCTGTGGATGCTTGCATCTCAAACACTTCGGTTTATATGGATCGCAACTGGCTGCCACTTTTGAAAGACACATGTCAAAACTCAAATTTCTGACATTTACGAAAAGCAAACACAAAAACTCAACTAGAAGAGAACATTTATGAATGTTTCGGAAACGGAAGCATATTTGGTGTCCGAAACGTAAAGGATAACTATTTTGATGAAATATTATTATTACGTATTTTTTTGATAGGCAAATTTGAGATACTTATACGAAAAGTTGCTGACCAATTGAACGTATTCCATTCAGGAGGAACTATTTTTGAATTGTAGCATCAACTTCTCGGGGTAGATTGAAAATCTGCCCTTCTACATATTCTTAGATCAATTCCTATTTTTTCATATTGTGGTAGATTTAAGAACCCAAGAAAACAAGAAGAAATCATATTTGTATGTATCATGCGTTAGGAAACGGCTCTCAATTTTCTTGTTGACTATACTGCTATTGGGCTTAGGAAATGCCCCACGGAGTTTCAAACGTTCTCAAGAAGTGGCCATTGGAAGTTCTAGAATGAAGATAAAGTTCGGTAAGTGAACTATAGTTCTGAATTGAGATAAATGAAGTACTCAACTGTAGTAACATTTAGAATGCAATACTTCGTTATCCCGTTGTATTTCGGAAGTTGATATCATAGTTATATTATAAATGTTTTCAATATAATGAAAAAAATCTACAACAAATATTCAACCACATCAAGCTCACCAAGTGCTGGAGGTCTTCAATGAAGGGATTGTCGTACAGCGAAGATGAAACAATCGACCTGTCAAAAACGAGAATGGTCTTTGGTCCACTATCTTAGGTCTACTTGCCGAGAAGGCTGTAGATATCAGAATGTTTATGTTCGAAGTGGTTGCAATCACAAACTCTATTCCAGACAACTGTTTGAAAATTCGGCCAGACATCTACCATCTGGCGTGTCCACTGAGAGAGACAGGCAGAAAGAGAAATACGTTTATTGTCCGAAGAATGTTAGAATTATCAAAAACAACTATATATTCATGTATCGGATTTTCTGTTTCCAGGATAAATAGTGGGATTTCGGAAAGGATTCCTTCTTCAATGAATTTGTATTGCACACTCCTCAGAAGCTAATGTCATATTTGATATGTGCATCTACAAAGGCAATGTAAGCAGATCTTGCAAAGGTTCTAACTAATTCTCTTGAAACTTACTTGATGAACAAACAGCCAGATACGATTTTTTTTAGCCGACTTGAATAATATGATTCTTGAATACAAGTTTATCATCGAAGGGAAGTCCCAAAAATTTTAAAACAATTTTATTTCGAGAATAATATCACACAGACTAATGGAGGTTCCCTTTTGTTTGTGGAGAGATGGGTTTTCATAATGATTGAAAGCTTATTTGAGTCCATCAGTTCTATGTTTTTCCCATATCTTCAGTGGCATTATGAGCTGGTTTCGTAAGGCATTTTCCACCCCACAGCAAGGTGATGTCATATCCATATAATGTGATGGCAGTTACTTCAAGCTGTGTGGTATTATTAATATACAATAAAAACCCTGAGAGACACCTGCTTCGATTTCTTCCATACTGAAAGGTACTTTCGGTGCAATCCGTATCCGATTCATCATGAATGTAACAAGCGAATAATTTCACAACGCACAACTAATATTTTTGGCTAGTTTTGGACCATAACCCCGATATTACATGTACTACAGCGTAACTCGGCAGGATAAATCTCCCGAAACATAGAATCACTCTTCAATACACCAGAAAAATTATCTAGGTAAAATGTCCAGAAAATTCTTCCATTGAGCTGTTGCCAGAAAAAAAATTCTTCCGGAATATGCCCTGTATTTACAACAGGGAACCAAACTCGATGCAAAAAATTGCAATACATCGATTATGATAGCTAATGAATAGCATTAGGGTTGGGTCCAATCTCCTTAATTGATTATTGGAAATAATCGGTTAATTGCCTTCTCCATTACTATGAGATCAATATATTTCTCCCTGGTGAGAAAGCTTTTATATAACACGCAGTAATTTTTAAACCTCTCCACTGGAAATCTTGAGAGAATATAAGACATTTTTTTATAAGAAATCGATGATTATATGAAATTGTATTTCATATTACTTCGCAAACACCCGTCAAAATTTAAGTCATTGAGTTCGATTTATCTAAAACTCGCACTAGATCAATTTCAAACCAGGACATGTTGTTCATTTTGGACCATCGTATCATACACTAACAGATGTATTTGCCCACTCTCATGTACAGTCATGATTACCACTATAAGGGAGCGAGTTTCAGATTGGGATTAGAACCGCAGAACACTAGCGTTTTCAGATGACAACCATATGAAAAATTATTGCTAACAGCAAACTTGACAGAAGGGACCCACAGTAGTAGTGTTTTTCGCTCACCCAGTTAGCATCTTTAGAATTAATTGATCAATCAAGTCATTTTCCTTGAGTGCGATGGTTCTCAGTTTGATGTTAGGGCCTGTCGAAAGTTTTCACTTGTACACTGAAGATTCCCATCCTATTCGTAAGACGACACGTTAAGACAGAGTACGATTTCGACACTTCCAAGTTTCTGTACGGACCATCCCTTGGATATACTATTTGAGTGCATGTTCCAACGGTACCTACATCAAGGGGCATGCGTAGAAGATGTTT
>JAVJAQ010000933.1:0-71644 GCA_032362365.1 Zygogramma bicolorata
TTACGGTCCGAAAATAGTCGAAGGGGTTATGTAAGGTTAGTCACTTAGGTTAAGGTTAGGGTTAGGTTTTCCTCGAAAAAATCAACTTTCTCGTATAGCTCCCAAATTTGGTGATGAGCTCTCTGACAGCATTCTCCATTGCGAAAACTCATCAAATTTGAAATATATTTTTTCACATAAAAAACGTAATATCTCGGAAACTAACAGACAGGGAAAAATCGTTTTCGGTTCTGGAATCAAATAGTCGAAGGGGATATGTTAGGTTAGGTAAGGTTAAGTTAGGAAAAGGCCGAGGCCGTCATAGTGAAAGGGCCCAGGAGAATGGATGGAATCAGCTTCCTAGTGAGAGGGAGAAACGTGTATCCGACCAGATACATGAAGTATTTGGGTATCTGGATCGACGATAAATGTTTTTTCGGGCATCATGTCAGGAAGGTGGCAAAGAAAGCCGGGATTCTCACCGCGGCACCAGGGCGGATTATGCCGAACATCAGGAGCAAGGAGAGCCAACGAAGGTGTGTTCTCAACGGAGTGGCCCAGTCTGTCCTCACGTATGGGGCTCCTATTTGGCACGGAGCCATGCGCGTAGACCTGTCCAACGCCAGATGCTGTTACGAATAGCCAGCGCGTATCGTACCGCTGCTACAGAAGGACTATACGTAATAACAGGAGTCATCCCTCTGGACCTTCTCATACAGGAAAGGGCGGATATAATCTATAACCGGACCAGCAAGCAGGAGGCGGGGCAGGCAACCATGCGGAAATGGCGGGCTAGATGGGAGCAACATACGGAAACGGCACAATGGACCTAAGGACTGTTTCCAGATATCGAGCTGTGGGTCGCGTGCGAGTTCAGAAGCCTGGATTACTGGCTTTCACAGTTTGTGACCGGGCACAGGTCTTTTCGCTTGTACACAGCACCCATAGGGAATAGCGCCAACGATAGATGCGTGTACTGCGGGGTATCGGATACTCCAGAACACACTGTTCTGGTATGCGACAGATAGGTCCGGGAAAGGCGATTGGCTGAAGACACATTGGGAGAAAGGCTGACTGTCGACAATCTAACAGGAATCATGTGCGAAGAACGGCGTAGATGGAGGACGGTTCAGGAATTCATTAGGTCTATCATGTCAAAAAAGGAATCAGAGGAAAGAGTGAGTCAAGGTCTAGCTAACTAGGTGCGAATGCCAGATCAGTTTGATGAGTGTCCGTCGAGGACGATACCGGAGTGATCAAAAGGGCAAAGGGGAAAGGTTTTTAGTCGGTAGGCGGGGGGTAACTCGTTACCCTCGAATCCGGCACAATGTCTTTTGAATATTTTCCTCCTCCACAAAAAAAAGGTTATGTAAGGTAAGGTTGGGTGAGGTTAGGTTAGACACTGCTCTGTTTGCATTCCGATGGGAATCTATTTTCCATTTTCGGTTCGATAATAGTCAAAGGGGTTATGTTAGGTTAGTCACTTAGGTTAATGTCAGGTTAGGTTTTCCTCGAAAAAATCAACTTTCTTGTAGAGCTCCCAAATTTGGTGACGAGCTTTCTGATAGCATTTTCCATTGCGAAAACTCATAAAATTTGAAATATATTTTTTCACATGAAAAACGTTATATCTCGAAAACTAACAGAGAAGGAGAAATCGTTTTCAGTTCTGGAATCAAATAGTCATTGGGGTAATGTTAGGTTAGGTGAGGTTAGAAACTGCTCTGTTTGCATTCCGAAGGAAATCTATTTTCCATTTTCGGTCCGAAAATAGTCAAAGGGGTTATGTTAGGTTAGTCAGTTTGGTTAAGGTTAGGTTGGGTTTCCTCGAAAAAATCAGCTTTCCCGTATAGCTCCCAAATTTGGTGACGAGCTCTCTGACAGCATTCTCCATTGCGAAAACTCATCAAATTTCAAATATAATTTTTCATATAAAAAAAGTTATATCTCGAAAACTAACAAACAGGGAAAAATCGTTTTCAGCTCTGGAATCAAATAGTCAAAGGGGTTATGTTATGTTAGGTTAGGTGAGGTTAGGTTAGACACTGCTCTGTTTGCATTCTGAGGGAAATCTATTTTCCATTTTCGGTCCGAAAATAGTCAAAGGGTTCATGTTAGGTTAGTCACTTGGGTTGAGATTAGGTAAGGTTTTCATCGAAAAAATCAACTTTCTCGTAGAGTTCCCAAATTTGGTGACAAGCTCTCTGACAGCATTTTCCATTTCGAAAACTAATCAAATTTGAAATATATTTTTCACATAAGAAACGTAATATCTCGGAAACGAACACACAGAGAAAAATCGTTTTCAGTTCTGGAAGCAAATAGTCAAAGGGGTTATGTTAGGTTAGGTAAGGTTATGTTAGGTTTGGTTAGTTAAACTTAGGTTATGTTAGGTTAGACACTGCTCTGTTTGCCTTCCGAAGGAAATCAATTTTCAATTTTCGGTCCGTAAAAACTAAAAGGGTTTATGTTAGGTCAGTCACCTAGGTTAAGCTTAGGTTAGGTTTTCAACGAAAAAATCAACTTTCTCGTAGAGCTCCCAAACTTGATGACGAGCTTTCTGATAGCATTTTCCATTGCGAAAACGCATAAAATTTGAAATATAATTCTCCACATGAAGAACGTAATATCTCAGAAACTAACAGAGAGGGAGAAATCGTTTTCAGTTCCGGAATCAAATAGTCAAAGGGGTTAGGTTAGGTTAGGTAAGGTGAGGTTAGGTTAGGCACTGCTCTGTTTGCATTCCGAAGGAAAACTTCTTTCCATTTTCGGTCCGAAAAAAGTTGAATGGGTTATGTTAGGTTAGTCACTTCGCCATGGACTTGCACCACATCCATGCCAGTCACAAGCCCGGGAAAAGGAGGAGTGGCCTATGGCTGGGAATCCGGGCATTGCACTATCGTTTGGCTCTTCCCAACACCGGACTCACTTTGCTTCATCTTGTCTTGAGTGAGCCCGTCTACTGCTGTAATCTGTAAACTATCGGCCTCTCTTGGCCAACTCTTGCTCTTTTCTGACCCCGACGCTATTAGGGTATCACTTTCTTACTCCAGGATGCAGGGGAGGCGGCTGCATCCCCTTTTCTTCCAGTCTCCCTCTCGCTCGCCCACAGACGTGGGTGGAGCGAGAGGAAGATCACCGCGTCCCCCAATCCCAAGGTGTAGCACCATCGCGCCGAAGGGACGCATGGCACACAAATAAAACAATAAAAAGAGGAAAAGGAGAAACGGACAAAGAAAGAGAAGAGAGAGAGGCATTCGGAAAAGAAATGTTGGATAAAATAAATAAAAACAGGGTGTCAAGATCACCAGTTCTGGTGAAGAACGACACAGAACCCGAAGACAGAAACGAGGATGAGAAACATGAAACAGCGAGGTCAGACACCTCGAAGGGCAGTAAAAAGGAATATGAAACGATATACCTCACCGACGAGGAAAAGGGGCCGAGACCTCCTAAAAAAAAGAGGAAAAGGCGAGGGACACCCGAAAAGCCAGGAAGGACAGAAACCAAATTCGAAGAACAAATGAAGGAGTTCACCAACCTAGCGTCAATAGTGAGAAATTTGGTCATGATGGCAGAACAGATGGCCACACTGACCAAAGAAAATATAAATACAAAGGTAGAAATAAAGAAACTCTCCGCCCACATCAGCAAAGAAGCAGCGAGACAGAATGAAAATACAAAATTCCTAGTCCAAGTAAAAGAGAATATACGACAAATAAAGGAGAAGAAAAACGAAAAGGAAAAGAAACAAGAAACCCGGAACAGGCTAGAAGAGGAAAAACGGACGGCCGAAAAAACAGCTGAAAAAGCCGAGGAAAAAATAGAAGAAATGAAAAGACGGATAGAAAAATTAGAAAATAATCTGGAAAGCGAAAAAGAAAAATAACAAAAACAGGAAAATGAACGAATGAATAACATGAAAGAAGAAAAAAGGATAGCAGAGGAAAGGGCGGAAAGAGCCGAGAAGAGAATACAAGATATTGAGAAACTATTGGAGGACATGGAAGACAGACTAAAAAGAGGAAACGGACAGCCAAAAAATACAGAGTGCACCAGCACATGCCGATGTGGAAGCACCACACTGAGAGAGCTCCCGGAAGAAGAAATATGCTATGAAGAATACTGCGAAATGGAAAAACAGGAATGGGCAACGGAGGCTTTTAAAACAACCCAGATTACAATAGGAAATCCCCTGACAACAGCGGACGAAACAACAAAGGTAGTAATAGTAGAACCAGCAGACGTAGAGATGAACCAAAGCATCCAAAGACAATACAGAAACAAATACCCAGAGCTGATAAGCCTGGAAGGAGAACTAGATACAATTGAACAAACCACAAAAGTGGGAAGGACGGGAATCCCAACGAGGAAGAAAATAGTGAAAATAATGATGGACGGTACGCATAAGGACACATGGGAGAAAGTCGAGAAACTCAAGAAGGAAACAGAAAGAGACAAGGAAAGATGCATCCACCACGTGACATGGATGGACGTCAAAAACCTACGGAAAATGGTCGAGGCTATTTTCCACCGGGAAAACACAAAAATAGAGGTCTTCACGACCAGCGGAGGAGACACGCCCAAGAAAGAAAGGAAAACATAAGGGGTCCTCAACATACAAGGAGGTGCTGGAAAAAATAAAAAACGTCATGAACGGAAAGGGAGCTGTCCAATCCATAAGAGAGATCAGGAGTACTAAAGAGGGGAAGACACTACTGACACTCGATAAGAACCAGGAAGCACTGAAAGAAATAAAAAACGCACTGGCCGAAGAAAGGACCATGAAGATCACAACCCTGGGCGAGGCAAAGGAACTCGAAAGCATATATATCAGAGGAATGCTGTGCGACACTCAAAAGAAAGACATCAGAGAGGCAATAAAAGGACTAGTCGGAAAATGGGAGGAGGGCTGGGAAATCAGCGAAACGAGACCACTCGAGGGAGACACCCTGGCAGCAACAATCAGGGTCCCTAGGAAAGAAGCAGAAAAACTGGCGCAAAACAGATATTTAAGAATAGGACTGGCAAGATGCAGGACGGAGAAAAGACATAGGGTGGCAAATTGCAAACGATGCTGGAGCTATGAACACTCCACAAACGCATGCAAAGAACAGGACAGATCGAGAAACTGCTACAGATGCGGAAAGGAAGGTCACAAGGCAGCAGATTGTGAGAACCCAACCTACTGTCTAGCCTGCAAAGAAGAAGGGCACAAGCAGGGATCAAGAAAATGCCCTGCATTCAGAACAGCGCTGAAGGAAACGAGGAGGCGATATAATAGCAACAGAATGATAGGGAGGAGTGAAGGATATCCTCTGACGTGGGCCATGGGAAAGGCGCACAGGGAAGCAGAAGCGAAAAGGGAAGAAGAAGAAAGAAAAGAAAAAGAACAGGAAGAATATGAAGGGGGAGAACAGGAAGGAGTAGAACCTGAAGTGGAAGAACAGGAAATGGAGGCGCATGAAGACGATGTCGAAGATAACGTCGGATATAACCTCCAGAGCTAAGGGTCCTGCAAGTTAACGTGGGAAGGGCGCCAATGGCGCACGATCTGGTGGAGGAGTCGGCATCTAGGGAAAGGGTGGACCTGGTAATAGCACCAAACATAGGGAGGGCAAGCAAACAAAGGTGATAGTGTGCTACCTACCCCCAAGCATGACATTAGAAACATACGAAGAGAAAGTCAAGGAAATTATGGAAGACGCAAATGATAAAAACGGAAAGTGGAAAGTGATAGCAGGAGATATCAACGCCAAATCACCACAATGGGGGGCACCAAAATCAGACAACCGAGGAGAGATATGGACTGAATGGATGAGCACACTTGACCTGGCCGCGGTGAATACAGGAGAACCGACCTTTACGAGGGGAGAGTCAGCAACGCACATAGATGTCACCTGCTGCGACGCCAGAAAAGCAAACCAAATCATCAACTGGAGAAGCGTGGAAGAGAACGTGTTCACGCACCACACCCATATAAGATACGAAATACTCACAGATCAAAACACAAAAAGCACAAGAGGGAGGACGAGAAAAATGTACGATATGAATAAACTAACACAAGAAATGACGAAAATAGGAACAAGACTAGACATACGGGAGAAAAATCTCATTGGGCAAATCAAAAAAGGAATGGAAATAGCACAAATTAGCAATAGAGAAGAACATAAAAGGAAAACTCCATACTGGTGGAACCAGGAGATATATGACCTGAAGAGACAATGTACCAACATGAGACGAACGATAGTGAGATCACATAGAACGGACTCGGAGGATCAAAGAAGAACAAGACAACAAGAAATGAAGGAGAAGAAGAAGCAACTGAAAAAGGCAATAAATGGTTCAAAAAGGGATTGCTGGAGAACACTATGTGAGGAACTCGAAACAGATATATGGGGCCAGGGGTATAAAATGGTGATGCGACAACTAAACCCATCACCCCCATACCAACAGACAATAGAGAGCATGAGAGAATCTGCAAAGATTCTATTCCCGGAGAGGGATGACATAGAAGAGATCAGAGAGACAGAAGACCAGGTACCAGGAATAACGAGACAAGAACTCAAAGAAGCGGTAAAAGGGATGAAGAAGAATAAAGCTCCAGGACCGGATGGAATTCCAGCGGAAGTTATGAGAGTGGCAGAAGAAGCAATACCAGACACGATCATCAACGTCCTGAACACACTCATGGCGGAGCAAAAATTTCCAGAAATCTGGAAAGTGGCAAAACTGGTGCTCATCTGGAAAAAGGGAAAACCTCCAGAGGACCCAAAGGCGTACAGGCCGATATGCCTAATAGACGTACCTGGGAAAATCTACGAGACAATCATCAAAAACAGACTGGAGAAACAACTTGAGGAATCAGGACAGATATCTGAGCATCAATATGGGTTCAGGAAGGGACGCTCCACAATACAAGCTGCGAAACAAATACGGGAGGAAGTAGCGAAATGTAAGGACAACTGGATGGCAATGGTCACGATCGATGTTGAAAACGCATTTAACTCAGCAACTTGGAGTCTCATAATACAGGCGCTGACCAGGAAAGGGGTAGAGAGATACATAGCGAACATAGTAAACGAATATCTGAAAAATAGAACGATTCTAATGGGGGACGGATCAAAAATAAAAATTAGTGCAGGAGTTCCACAAGGATCGGTACTAGGACCGATACTATGGAACGTGCTATACGATGGAGTTCTCTCCCTACCCCTTGACCAGGGTGCAAGAACAATGGCATTCGCAGATGACCTAGTTGTCCTTATACAAGCAAGAACAAGAGAGGGTATGGAGAAAAAAGCGAAGGCAGCAATCCAAAAGATAGAAAAGTGGATGACAGACCACGAACTAAAAATAGCAAGCCACAAAACCGAGGCTGTCATACTAAAAGGAACCAAACAGCAGAGGATCAGAAACAAAATAAGCTTTAAGGTGGGAAAAAATATAATAAGGCCCAGCAGAAGTCTGAAATACCTTGGAATACACATGGACCACCAAGGTACTTTAAGAATCCACGTAATGGAAACGGCCAAGAAAGCCGAAAACAGGATGGCCACGCTTGCAAGACTGATGCCGAACAAAGGGGGACCCAGCAGTAATAGAAGAAGAATACTATATGGGGTGGTACAGTCCATATTAGTATATGGAGCCCCGGTATGGCACGGAACATTAAAAATCGAAAGACACAAGGCTAAAATAACTAGTGTCCAAAGGAAGGCACTAATCCGTGTGACCAGTGCATATAGAACTACGTCGGCAGCGGCGCTCCAGGTGATAGCGGGCATCCCACCAATACACCTTCTAGCGGAAGAAAGTGTGTAAATCTACGAAAACTCAACCGGCAATAGGAAAGAAATAAGAGAGGCAGCCAGGGACAAAATAATGAGGAGATGGCAAAGAGAATGGGAAGAAAACCACGAAACAGCTCGGTGGACCAGAACACTGATCCCGGAGACAGAACCATGGATGAGAACAAAATACAAGAGAACGGACTACTATTTTACACAGTTCCTTACGGGAAATGGGGCATTCAAAAAATATACAGAAATGATCGGGAAAACAGAGGACGACATATGTGAAGATTGAGGGAGGAGAAAAACAACGAACCATGTAGTATTTGAATGCCCAAGATACGAAAGCGAAAGAAGAAGGATGGAAACAGAAGCTGGAGAAATAATAACAGCCAAAAACATAATAAACCTAATGATGGAAGACGAGAGGAAGTATGAACTAATCTACAACAGGGTAAGAAAAATTATGGAAAAAAGGAACGACGAGGAAAGGAGAGGCAAATGAAAGGAAGACTATAACACCAATCTGCCTGACGAAAACCGGAAGCGGTGGTACCAGACAGATGTGGCGAAACCTGGGGGAGGTTTTTAGGCGGTAGGCGGGGGTGTTCTAAGTTCACTCCCGAATCCGTCACAAAGTCTTTCGAAGATTTTCCTCCTCCACAAAAAAAAATATGTAAATTAGTTCCGAGTCAATTCCACATCAAAATGTAGAACTGAAGAATTTTGCATCAGGAAAAATTCTGGGTTTGGGTCTACTGAATCGAATGAAGAACTTCGATATGTATCAGTCACTCTATTAAAAACTTACTCTTACAACTCCTCCTGCCTCTTGGAGATTCCAAAGAAGACTCGTTCGGACCTGGCCATTTTTCAATTTCCTGACGTACAGGATATTCGTCCGTCATAGCTTCGTCCACGTTTGTATCATCTTTTTGTTCCTTCTCATGCGAAACCTCTTCCAACGAAGTGTTGGGAGAGTAAAACGTATCTTCGTTGGTTGACCGGCTACTCTCCTTCGAAGAGACCATACAGCTGATGTCTTTGGAGGACAGAGAAGATTTATGAAGTATCTGATCTTCGAGTGACGTGCTTTCGGCTGGTTTGGAGCTCTGATCGCTGAAAGAGTCCTGGAATTGAACGTGCTGGGGTCGTGGAGTTCTTGAGAGCGATCTTCTCGATTGGAGGCCGATACCAGATAACTGTGATTGTAAAATTGTTATATGATACTCCCTTATAAAGCGTGTGTGCAATAAAACTGTTTTTCTACGACTGTAACACAAAACTGCTCTATGTCAACAATCACAGTTGTAGATATTATACAATGAATCAGGTGTTTCATGGATAGTCAAATTTTCTGCATTCACAGCACTATTGACCCATTCAATTATACCCAAATGAAAACTTTGTGATGGTAAAATAATTAGTTTACACTCTTTAACAAAGCGTGTGTGCGGAATAACTGTTTTTCCACGGCTGTAACACAAAACTGCTCTATCTTAACTGTTCTACGTAAAACAATGAGGTAAATAGTATGTATTCAATCTCAATCCCTTACCGGATAAAACAATGACTTCATTGTGTTACAGTTGTAGTTATTACTACACAATGAATCAGATGTCTCATGGAATGTCAAATTTCAAGCAATGACAGCACTGTTGACTCAAACTGAATGACATTGAATAAAGAAAGGATATTGCATAACTCTAAATTCCCACTTGTATTCATACTCTTGAGAAAT
Source organism: Zygogramma bicolorata (assembly GCA_032362365.1). Lineage (NCBI taxonomy): Eukaryota > Metazoa > Arthropoda > Insecta > Coleoptera > Chrysomelidae > Zygogramma > Zygogramma bicolorata. The sequence continues at coordinate 9,514 of JAVJAQ010000933.1, forward strand.
TATTATCATTCCTTTGCTCGTCAAACAATATAGTCCAATATATCCAAAAAATCACTTACTCTGTTAGTTCTCATTGTATCTTCGAAATCTTCGATATTTCTGCCCTGAAATCAAAAAACAAGAAACTTCACCTTCATTCCGAACTTTCGATTGGGCAATCCATGTCACGTGACTTAAAATGGCGGTTGTTGGTACATAAACTATAATTTGTCACACAAGTATCATTGAGTTGCTAATCCTTCGGTAATAAATATTGAAAAAATAATATACAGTTGCCTGTAAATATCGAATCGGCTATTTTCGTAGTTTTAGTGAGTTTGAAGAGTATTATTTCACTGGAAAGTGATTAAGACATCAATGTTGAACAACAGAGACGTTGGTGGACGTTACACTTGATACGGAATCTGAAATTTTGTTTACATTAAGATCATTGTTTGGGACAAGTATAGAATGGAGTTGAGATTAATCAATTATCCTTACCCATTGAATATTTCTCAGCTGGATTATACAATAGATGGTGTCCCTCCTGTTATAAATATGGATATTGCTTAAGTCACCGCTCTTATTCCCAAGTGAGTGAGATGAAGGCTAATAAAAGTTTTGAGTTTTATGAATAATTTGAATCTGTTTTTTTTATTGGTATGAACACCCAAACTGTTAATAAACTGAAAGTTGGAGTTGATCTTTCTTGTTTTCTAAAAATACTGGATCAAAAATCAGCTCTGGAATTCTTTTTTTGGTGTTTACACCCCCCTAGTGTAAGCAGCATATTGGGTAGCCAGGCAATGATAATAGGGACCCCCTGCAATGTTATGAGATAAAATAATCATAGATTAAACCTCAATGAGTCTTTCTTATTTATTCAAAACCTGTGCTTTACAACATCAGGAACAGAGTAGAAGACGACTTTATCCCTGTCATAACGACATCCACAGCAAAATACAATGTTCGGAAAAAGCATTTTTCCAACTGAAGCCCAAATAATAACAATCCACAATCAATTGACACTCAGATACACACAGGAAACAGCACAACAAAACAATTTCATCCCTATGGTAACTTATGAGGAAATCCAATATAGGCAACAGCCGCCATATTGGTTTTACTCTGACAGGTCTCTGGATTGCCTGATATTGATCTAACTAAGATGTCTAAAGGATGGTGCTGGGACTGATGCGATATTGTTCAGAATTTTATGGCGACACTTTTCTGTCATTAGTGTCATTTTTACGTATCGTGGCGTGTTTCTCAATTTCATCGCTAGTTGACGCTAATTGGAAGTGCATAGTCAACCGATCGATCGACAATGACAAACTATATTCTTCGATTCGAGCAGTCAACAAAATGAGCAAAATCTAATGTCATACTCATAAAAAACAAAATCGAATGAAAGGAACACAATTATAGGGAATTTGGCTAGTATTCTGAACAAATAATATAGGTTGTTGATCAGTCAGCGTCCAAAAGTAAAAGTATAGCCAGCCGTCAGGTTGGTCGTTTATACATTTCCTAGGAAATTTATAACTCTTTTCGTTGCAATCGCCATCTGAACTGATTTGATGTCGAAAAGCCATGATGCTTATTTTCATAGTAGGCATGTGTCGCCAAATATATCCCAAACATGCCCAGGTATAACTCAGTACACCATCCTTCTAGACATCTTAGATCTAACCTAACCTGTGAACTTGTGAAATGAACGATAATACTATGAGTTTTTGATGCATTTTTGGATGCATTGCATTGATATAAGAAATGAATCCATAACTACCAAGCATGTCTGAATATTGTTGAGATTCCGGTCTTTTAGCGGTCATATCTATATTATGTCCCACAAAAAAAAACATTCTTTTCCGAAGACATTTCGTTCAATAAGTTTTGGAATTCATCAACAAAGACGTCCACTGGGAATAGATTGGGAGGACATTACTATTTCGTGTCGGTATTATTACTATTAACAGAATTCGTCATGGAAAAACATACCTTGAGAATGCTTTGTGGCGTGCAAACATTCATGAAACTGTTCGAAGGAGTAGAGTGATCCTGCTGGAACGAAGTTTTTCTTCTGACGATAGGCGTGAGCATTATAGAATGAACGGACACGTTCATTTTTGGAGGGCTTCCCGTAGAAACTCGCGGAGAGAGTTTCAGCTTCTTAGGCGGAGAAGGCCCGATTCCTTCACCGTTTTCGTCCAGCTCAATGACAGTGGGAGTAATTACGTTTGTTGGAATTCTGAAAAATCGAAATCACAAAAAGCCTGAATCAATTTTCGTTCAAAAAATCTAAAATGCAAAAAGCAGTTTTTGGCATCGAAAAATCATTGACGCATCCTATATCATGTTCGGAACAATGCTACTATATAATTCCAAATATTACACTTGAAAATGTGAAGCTACAGAGAATTCTTTCACATCTTTCTTCGAATTGATAGATCTGAAAATTGATTATGAAAACCCCATTACCATTAGTAAATAATGGTACTAGAGGCCATCTTTTTTCGAGAAAAAGACGGCTTCCGGTAACATTATTTTTGTACGGTAATGGTTTCTTTGTGATTAGTTATCCTGGAACTATTGCTTTGAATAAAGCCGTTAATGAATATTTGTTGAACTTTCCATTCAGTGTAAAGTTCAGTTTTTGCTTGCATATTGTCAACTTTAGAGCTGAATACTGACATGATTCATGTTGGGTTATTTGACTCCCTAAAAAAATTTAGGGGCTAAAAGTTGAAAAATAAAGTACTATTATCATAACTGAGTGATGAAAAGTAGTGAACTTTTCCCATTCCTCACCTGGTATCATTTTTGAAAGCCTTTGGTGTCCTTAAAAATGGCGTTTCTTCGGTCAACAACCCGTTGAATCTTGTGTCATTGAAATTGTCTTGGAAGGTGTGTTTAGCCTTTGCCAGAGCCGCGTGAATCAGTGTCGATTTATACTGTATTTGTTCGTCGGTGTTGTGAACGAAAACAGAAAGGGGAGTTGGTTTTGAAACTGCAATTGTGAAAATATACGTTTATAAATTACATTGTTTACATTGAAGTTCAAAAAATTAGCAATGTATTCAAAATAAGAGTTGAAGATTTTTTGTCCTCTATATAATGGCTTATTTCTGTTTCGTGTCAGTTAAAGGGACTATCTATATAATGTATCTATCGGCTACCTCACTGTAACAGAATTGGTCCTTGAAGACAATGAAACAGACCGAAACATCATTGGAAAAAATTGATCAATTCAACTTCTTACTTCATATACCTCATTGCTATGAAAAGAAAATTATGGTTGCTGTCTAGTGTCTTTGGATCTTTGCAAAGCATTCGACAGTTAATCACACAATTTTATTGAGAAAAATGTTTCACTTCGGCATCAGGGGTAAAATTTTGGAATGGTTTCAAAGATATTTGAAAAAAAGCAAATATTACCTGTGGTGTGCCCCAGAGATCAATTTTAGGTCCACCACTCTTTTTGATATATATCCACTCGATATCAAATTTGAAGTTGAGAGGACACATTAAACTTTATGCTGACAATACCACATTTTTATTATATTAAGGAATAAAAAATGGATGACATACCTGTCTGTATCCAAAATGATCTAACCATAATATCAACATGGCTTCAATCTCATAAATTGTCTTTCAATTTTGATTAATCGTCTTACATGTATATTTATGAAGAGAAAATCAACCATTCTGTTCTCCCCCTTAAATTTGGCAACAAAATTATATCGTGTAAACGTGTAAACAAACAACTCGATCACTTGGTCTATATATAGATGAAACTTTGAATTGGAAAGCACATATAGACAAAATAAAAACAAAAATCATTCCACTACTAGGTACTTATTCTCTACAAAATTAGGATATATTCCATTCGTCTGTTTGAAAAATATTTACATCTCTCTCGTTTACTCCAATCTTCAGTTCATGATACCTATCTGGGGCTCTGCTTCACAAAGAACTTCAAAACCACTAGAGAGACTGCAGAATAAAGTTGTTAAATGTATTCATAATCTATCCCGTCTGGAACCTACAATTAACTTATATTGACCAAAAAAACTTAGATATTGAAACCCTTCCTGAAATGAGAACATGCATATTTATTCACTTGGTAATTACTGGCCACAAACGATCAAATATTGAATTCAAAAAGAATAGAGACGTCCATAGCTTCAGTACAAAGCAGATCGACTTCTTGAATATAAATGAGTACAAATCAAATTTTTGCAGTAAATCGATATTACATGAAGGTGTAGCTATAATTGCCTACCAACAACGATAAAAAAAATCAATTCCATAGAAAAATTCAAAAGGAAATTGAAGGAATTTTCACTAACCAAATGAATACTACCCTCAACAGATTTTTTTGAAACAGTATCTATTATCCCAAACCATAACCTACAAACAACCAGCCAGGGGCCCGTTGTTATGGAAATCAAAATCTACAACCAAATCCCACTTTCACTCAAATCGCTTACAATCAAATCATTCAGAAATAAGTTCAAAGAGCTTCTCATTCTGAACCCCTTCTACAAATTGTGTGAATATTTTAACTGTAAATTCGAGTAAACCACATACATCAATTTTGTTTTGTGATGTTAGTATACAAACTGTACCCATGTATCTGAAATGTTTTTATCTTCTACCCAATGGCATAGTACTGAACTTGTGACTTATCCTATGTTAGTATCTGACTTTATTGGATTAATAAATATCATTATTATTATTTTACAGGGGTACATCACATTCTCAGTGCTCGTTGAAATATGTCAAATTGTTTTTTTACCAGATGAAATTTCCTGATAAACTGAAGTAGGCTCTTGTTTTTTCATCATCTAATCGAAAAATCTTTTGACCAATCAACTACTCAACTTTTGCGTATCGAAAAAATAATAAGAACTGATATATATGAAAAAACTTATCTGTTAACGTTTCGGAAACTAAATCCGTTTCCGTTCTCAAAACTTCTATTTTCTTTTCAAGTGCAAATAGTTTTCGTGAAAACTATCTTTACCAAACAGATTTAGTTTCCGAAACGTTAACAGATAAGTATTTTCATATATATCAGTTCTTATTATTTTTTTGATAGGCAAAATTTGAGTTATACGAGAAGTTACTGACTAATTGGACTCGTTCTATCCAGAAAGAACTGTTTTTCAATAGACACAGCATCTTTTTGGGGTAAATTGAAAATTTCAAGAAGATATTTTCAGATTGTGGTAGGTTAACCCAGAAAACTACAAAACAAATATTGATCCACCACAAAATAATGACGTTCAAACAATAGCTATATTTCAATTTGTAGCATTGGTCCTGCATTAGAAAAAAGTGATATTGCTTGAGTTTTCAGGACCTCACAAAAGCTTTCAAACTCTTCAAACCACAATCCCATTCTACACCAATTACTAAACTATCTACATAGTTTATATTTGGTATGACAAGCCTGAAATAAGTCACTTTATCATCAGTTCTCTCATTTGTGCCAATTTGCTTAAGAAGAGTGTGTCTTGTAATGCTTCATCAAAAGAATGAAACTTAGCCTACGTTTTCAATCACCAAGAGATAAATTGTAGTTTCTATCTTGAAAACAATGAGTATGTTGTTATAATTGATATAATCGATATTCACTGACAAAACTACACCCTTCAACGTTGATTTCAACATCATTTTTAGGAAATTCTATTTTAATACCGTGCCTATACTCGGTTATCGACTAATTGATAATTTCAGCTAGGATGACGACGAAAATTATCGAAAACACAACTCACCTTCCTTCCACAGGTTAGTCCTTTCCTTACGAATGTACTCAACAAGGTTCCTATTGACATCCGGTAGCAAAGACTTGAAAATCCTCACGACCTGATCCGTAATAGACACGTTACTCCTGCCAATCAACCCCTGCCTGTCGTTAACTTTGACGACTCCATCGTAAAAATCGAACGCCTCCACATACCGCGACCTCAGCAAGTAGTAGAAAACCTGCAGCTCATCCGAATTGGCGCTGTTGACGTTCTTCAAGTACTTGATGAAGGCTTGCTCTTCGTCCGAACCCAAGTTCTTGTACAGCAAATCATGCAAGCAGTTGTTTTTCCTGCACTCTTCGAAGAGGTGCATCAGGAGCTTCTCGTCACACCCGTTTCGGTGTTGCTTCATGAAATAAAACGCCTCGTCCAGCATTTTGTTAGCTACGAACAAGCTTATAGCAGTGAGGAAGTCAGTCTGGTCAGTCATAGGCGGACGCCTCGTTTGGATGTAGAGCAAAGCGAAATTGTACTGCTTCTGGACGCAAAGAGACCTCATCGCCAAGGTATGCTGCCAGGGCTGTAAATCTTCACCTAGCACAAAAGGATCCAAGAGTTGTTCCATGGCAGTGGCAAAATCACCGTGGTCCAGCTGCCAAAAAGCCTGGGTGATCTTTATCACGCTCGTGCTCACCTTGAAGACAGCAGGGAACTTTATGAGGTAGGTAATAACAGGGGCATATTGGCTCTTCTCCAAGGCCATGGCTAAATCAAGGAAGAGATAGATAACGAGCGAATGCTTGTGCTTTATTTCAGACACCTCTACGAGATACGTTCTTATCAGAGATTGGAGAGACGGTGGTGGGTACATGCCGCTACCTTTGTCTTCCCGCCATTGCCTTTGCAAGTGGTCACCACCGCAGTTATACTGTATGAGGTTATCCACGAAGAGCAGACTGTCCTTGCTGGCGAAGATCTCCTCGTTGAGTAGCTGAAGCTCCGTCCTTTTGTCGCTGTAGAACTTCGTTAGCTCCTGCACCGGGTAAGGAGCGCCGATTCTGTCAGAGTTGCGCGGGCGCATACCGGGCGCGTACTCGGGCAACAGCCCCACGTTTACTAGCCACTGCAGCACCTCGAAGTACACCGAAACCATCTGCAAGCTCCTCCTTTGTTCCTCGACGATATCCGGTTGGGGAAGGAACGAAGCGAGCTTTCTGACGACGTAAGAGTACAGCGTGCACAAGTTGTTGACCTGTCTGATGCAGCTGCTGAGCAAATTGGCGGTGTTGTCGTCCAACTGGGACTGGGAGTGGTCGAACAACGGGGCGCAGTATTTGTCGCAGTTGGTCTTCAAGACGACCGCGCGTTGGAAGGCCCAGCTCAAGAGGAAATCTAGCGAACAGCCGGCCGAGGCGAAACTACCGCTTGCCCACTCTGAAGCGCATTTGCACAGCCACCCGACTAATTGGTGCTCCAGCCCAACGTTTAAAATGATCTCACGTTGAGTAGCGGCGGAAAAGGAAGAATTCAGCGATTCATCACTGAACAGCGGCGTTAGACCTAGGGACAACACCTGGCGAGATACGTCGCTGGGTCTTATAAGACACAACGGGCCTGTGGACTCTACCTGAAACAGCAGAGCCTGCTGAAGACTCTCGTTATGCAAGGACACGACGTCGTTCTCTCGTAGCGCCAGTACGTCAAAAGACAACGACGTGGGATAGAAGTGTTCCTCGAGTCTCTGCACACCTACGAATTGTCTCAACGATTTTGTGTGCAACGCTACGTCTAATATTGACGCCGATTTGTGGCCGGCCATGTGTATCGGGTCGCTGACGGCCAGTCGTAGCAGGTAGTTGGTGCAGTTTTTCCATTTGGTGAAGTTCGGCATCTGTTCCTTGTACCACTGGTTGAGGTCGAATATCAGGGCGTAAGTCTGGCTGGTCTGCTGGTCGAACCACACCGACCAAGAGATGAGGCATAGCGCTAGGGTGTCGCCGGAAGTGAAGCGAGAGTTTGGTTCTTTGCCGGCGGGTAGTTTGGTGATGGGTTGAAGGCTCAAACAGCAGCCCCAAGTTGGTGCAGGGCTCCTGAAATATGGTACAAACGTACTCTCGTCATATTCATCGAGCAAGTACCTGCAGTTTTTATACCAGAAAAAGCTTTTGTAATTTTATTTTGTTTGGGGAGCTGCAGTTTTTGTGTCAAAAAACGTGTTTTCCTTTCAATTCAAGAAATTATGTGAAATTATAAACAACGAAACACAGTAGGAATATGTGTATTAGAACTAGGTCGAGGTTTTATGAAACCAATCAATCAGCAGGAGAAACCTTTTCCGATAGTATCATGTTACACCAGTTAGTTACAATAAAAATATTACTTCTTTCTTCTACCATCTTTTACATGGACTAACAGTAACTACACATTTTACCTAACGATGACAATTGTTCGGAGTGTAGTGACAACTCCAATAATATTGTCCGAGATCGGTGGTGCTTATCGTTCGTGATGGCTGTAGCATTTTTTGCACGACCCTACTATTTTTCCCTTTTTTTTTATTCAAATAAATTCATTTCCACTCAACTGAAAAATCAAGAGACATTTATACAGGGTGTTTCCTAACTGCAGTACGAAACTTCAGAAGGTGATTCTTTAGTTCGTTTTGATAAAAAAAGTTCCTTTGAACATATGTCCGGAGTTACTTAGTTTCTGCGATACAGGGCGTTGAAGTTTAAAAAAACGGTATTTATAAAATATCATAAATATCCTTACACCGATTTGGTTGAAATTTGCTACAGTTATTTGAAGTACTAAGTGATAAGGCGCTTATTTAGCCCTAACTTGATTGAATTTATTAGGTCCAGTGAAGTCTCAGTGGGAACTTTTTTTCTTAAAACGACCAAACGAATCACCCACTGAAGTATCGTACCGTAGTTAGGAAACACCCTGTATATTCGTGCCACTATTTTCGCCTTTGATCTAGCAACTAGAAAACGTGATTTACTGTTTTGACAGCTTGAAGCCGGATCTTGCAAAAAACTATTTGGTTCATTTGTTTTATAGGAGTTGAATTGTTTAGGTATAAAGTTCAAACTATCAACGGTCAGATATTATTTGAAATATTTTTGATATTATATATTTTACTGAAGTTGTGTTTCCTTTCAATATCCATATGGAGAACTAATGAAGTGAAAACCAGAAAAAAATCCTTGAAATACTTTCGTCAAATGAAATATTAGTGTTGGCAGTGATTACGTTTTGGCAGTTGGGAAATTGAAGTTTTGAGGATTCAATAGCCATTTTAAAACAACAGATTCTCGAAAACGGGAATTTTAACTGTGAATCAAATATCGTTCAATTTCGAAATAAAAAAATATCACCACTCAACAAATTATATTGTTACTGCTCACGTTGTTGAATTAATTTTTTTCCTGTAGTAGTTTTAGGATGAATCTTTTTGCATTATGTTTCGTGTAAGCACAGAATCTGATATGGATGAATGATTGATGAAAAAATGAATTTATTGATTGAAATAGGAAATCCTAATACACAAAAAAATTTGAATTCAAATAGCTACCGCAGGTAAATGATTCCTGTTAGATAATATATAATATTTTCAACACATATCTCAAGAAAAAAAGCTTATTTTGAAAATTCCAGGACCTAAATTAAAGGTAATGATGATGAATTCTCTTCAATTTTGTACAAGAATGTTCTGAATTCATAGGATCAAATGAATGATCAAGTTGTCTTCAAGCTAGCGATAAATTGGGAAATTACTCAATATGATTTGAAAATTATCACAAATGATCTAAGAAATTTACAAACATAACCTATAAGTGTGACGTCAGCAGATCCATAAAAAGTGCCCCTGTTGGTAATATCTCGAAGTGGTTCTTCCAATTGAATTTGATAAAAATTAAAAATATAAGATATCAAGTATTTGTGCTCAATTATTAGTAAAATATCTGAAAATTCCGGTATTGACACTATTCCGTCATTTTTACGTATCATAGCTGTTTCTCAATTTCACCGCTAGTTGACACCAATTGTCAGCCATTACAACAATTATTCAATGTTAATTATTTTTTCTAAAAGATGTGTCCGACTTCCAGCTGAATTTCAGTTCCTGCAGTTCTGAATTGTTTCGTTGTATATAATTAACTTCGTTTTTCATTCAGTGGTGCTTATGATTGCTAATCTAATTGTGAGATACTAATGAATGTGATATTCCTGCTTTTTGTTCTTAACAGAAGTCTCAAGCCACAGATACGACTTGCGATATGTGCAGTACAAAGGAGAGTTCTTGTGTTCTATAATATATATTATCATTTACACAATGATTTTGAAGCATAATGGAAATATATCCAAAAATGATTATGAAATTTGTAACTTTTTGAAAAGTTGACGATTTGCATTTCGAATCGAGGTAGGTAGTTTTATTTTGATAAAATCTTCATATTTCACTTTTTCTGCATCAGGAACAAATGATTTACTCATCACCTTCTAGGGTGGGGCAAAATCTGATTTTTATTGAAAAAATCAAACATCATTGATTTAAAAAAAAAAACACGATTTATTTCATTTTTTTGATTTTTTAAATTTGAATATAAAATTTGAACATTTTGATTCTTTGAAATTATTGTTAATTATTTCAATGTATGTCTAAAAATTTCCATACAATTTGCTGCTCAAAAACTTGTGACAACGCATTTGTAGCGCTTCTTGCAAGAAAATTCTTGTGGCGATTTGTTTTCCTTCTGACCTATACACTCGATATACAGTGCCGAGTGAGGCACGAACACCAACGCGTTTGTTGTGCTTTTTGCAAGAATATTCCTGTCGAGGCTTGTTTTCCTTCTCAACCAATAAATTGACAATTCCCAACAATTTCAATCATTTCGCTAGTTGCACACTCGGATATTAGAAACAGATTAGGCATAGAAAAAAGAGGAAAACTCGTGTTTTTGTTTGAATTGTATAACGAAAATGAATAGACTGAAAATAAACAGTAATAAAATTTAGGTGTTACGTTTAGTTTAAGAATTAAGAATTATGAACTTCTTTTTTGTTGTTTTTGCTGAAAGCAGATACTCCTCTTGATCTTCGAGAAAACTTTTATATTATGTTGTTATCTGGTTCTGAATAAAAAAAAACAAAAATTGATTCAAATCATGATTTTAATTTAATTAAAATCAAGCGATTTAAATCATGATTTTAATTGTGATTTTAATCACTTGATTTTAATCAGCCCAACCCTGTCACCTTCACACATTCTTTATTCTTCATCATAGTCCGCATGTGTCTTCAATTTTAGCCCAAAATATTACAGGTATAAGTCCAACACCAGAGTTTTTGGGGATCTTGTTTATAGATAGGGTAGTTAGACAATGTCTGTGAAAAGAGGATTTGAAGCGTTTCTCTTGCGATATTTACCCTAAAATGTCGATATTTCCATTTACTTGACAATACCCGACAAAATTTCCTTCCATGAAAGGTGCAGATGTCTGTTCACCAGTTTGACTAAAATGTTGAGAAAGTTGATGAAGTTTCAGAGTAGAACACATGAAATGAAAAGTTAGGCATTGAAATAATCTTCAAAGAATGAATGATGAATGATCTACGACATTGATAGAAAAAAAAACACTTCTGCTTCTAAAGGAGAGTTTAAACAGCAAATATAATAAAATAAAATTAGGAACAAAATAAAAAAGTTAAACATATAGATCTTTAAGGAGAGTTCAAACAGCAAATAAAATAAGATAAGTCTAAAGTAAGAAACTAATTAAGAATAAGGACAGAAAACGTGTGTTTATACAGATGACTGAAATAAAATAAGAAATAAGAATGAACCAATCAAGTTGCAGCTTTTTTGACAATGACTTTTGTGTTCTGTGAATATCACAACTTCTATTTGACAGTAGCTACTGTAACTAACCACCTAATTGTTGATATTTTGAATTTTGATTCTATTACATATAGCAAAGATTACCAGTAAATAATATTCTGAGGTTGTTATTGTAAGGAAAGAAGTTGAAATAATTTCAAACATGGAACGTTAAGTACAGAAAATATTTCGGTCATGCGCATTATCAGTTTCCAAATAAAATAAGGAGAGTTTAAACAGCAAATAAAATAAGATAAGAATAAAATAAGAAAGTAATTAAGAATAAGGACAGAAAACGTGTGTTTATACAGATGACTGAAATAAAATAAGAAATAAGAATGAACCAATCAAGTTGCAGCTTTTTTGACAATGACTTTTGTGTTCTGTGAATATCACAATTTCGTTTTGGCAGTGCCTACAGTAAGTAACCTCCCAATTGTTGATATTTTGAATTTTGATTCTATTACATAGAGCAAAGATTACCAGTAATGATATTCTGAGGTTGTTATTGTAAGGAAAGAAGTTAAAATAATTTCAAACATGGAACGTTAAGTACAGAAAATATTTCGGTCATGCGCATTATCAGTTTCCAAATAGAATAGTGAAAGATGGCATCTTTTGTTGTTATTTTTATTCCTTATTTTATATTATTTCTTGTATGAACGCTTTCATGAAGATCTATATGTTTATCTTTCTTATTTCGTTTTATTTTGTTCCTTATTTTATTTTATTTGCTGTTTAAACTCACCTATAGTGAAAGATGGCATCTTTTGTTGTTATTCTTATTTCTTATTATATATTATTTCTTGTATGAACGCTTTCATAAAGATCTATATGTTTATCTCTCTCATTTTGTTTTATTTTGTTCCTTATTTTATTTTATTTGCTGTTTAAACTCACCTTCCATGTTTCACTATTTCGTTTAATTTTGTTTGGAAACCTATAAGGCGCATGACTGAAATATTTTCTGTTCTTAACGTTTCATGTCTCAAATTATTCTCCTTATCTCTCCTTATCTTACAATAACAACCTAAAATATAATTTCCTGATAATCTTTGCTGTATGTAAAGGAATCAAAATTCAAAATATCAACAATAAGGAGGTTACTGTAACAACTGTCAAAACGAAAATGTGATATTGACAGAACGCAAAAGTCATTGTCGAAAAAGCTGCAACTTGATTGGTTCATTTTTATTTCTTATTTCATTTCAGTCATCTGTATAAACACATGTTTTCTGCCCTTATTCTTAAATTATTTTAATTAGTCTCTCATTTTATTCTTATCTTATTTTTTTGTTGTTTAAACTCCCCTTAAAACGATTGTCATCTTTTGGCATTGAGTATAAGAAATTAAGACAATGAATGATTCAAGCTAAGACATCTTTCAAAAAATCAAAAGAAAACACTAGGAAACGAAATCACTAGTGCCATCTACTCGTAGCTTTCATCCCTCGATATGATTTTCCATGATTGGCTAACTACCCTATATCTCTATAAACGGTTATATAAGTCAACACACCCGAATTTTCATGCATCTCGACCTCTACTCACATGATCTCCTCCGAAGACCCCAACTCCACCTGAAACCGTACCGAACAGTGTTGGAAATCCTGGTAGAGAAACCCGTAACCTTCGTGATACTCCTTAGATTCGTAGCAGAGCGAGTACATCACTGCGAACGGCAGCCCGGTTCGATCCAGCTCCGTTTTACTAAACGACACCCAAACGTAACAAAAAGCCCGGGGATCGTCAGCAGGCTCTTGCAGAGCGAACCTCGTCACGGGCAGATGCTCATCGCAAACCGGCGAAGTGTAGACCAAAGTGAGCGAAGTAAGGTCCCACAGCTGGAAGGCTCCGAAGTTGTACCCGACCAAAAGAGACGTCAGCTGAGGGCAGTAACAAAGGCCGCTGGTGGCGACCTCTTCTCTGTTGACGTAGATCCTGTCGTCCCCTTTGGGACCCTTCAGGATGAAGTGCTCCGTTTTAGCGTCTAGGACGGCGTTCAAATGTATAGCGAGGTGGTTGCCGTCTCTGACGGACCTTTCCTTGTAGTATTCGATTTTGGGGATGTGTTTTGAAGTCAGCAGTACCAGCTGGCAGGGGTTCAGTTCGTCTTTTCTCGCGGTGGAGAGCAAAGCTTCCTCGCATATTTGACGGCAAATATCAATGAGGATGACGCTTCCTCCGTCCGTGCCGACAGCTAGGATTCCGTCAAAGTTTCTCAGGGGACCTGGGAGGTTGAGGTCTTCGATGCCCGGGTCGATGACGTGCAGGTTGGATATCTGGAATGGTTATTTATCGATGGCATAGGTATATATGGTAGCTTGTTCATTTCATCTTGGCAGGAAATGATGACGTATTGCAGCATCCAATTACCGTGCCAAGTTGGATTGGATTAACTGTAGATTGATTAGTCGAGAGTAATATTACAACAGCACAAAATTGTATTTACTTCAACGAGATAAAACAATGAAAAAGATAAATCGCTACCACCAAAGGGGCAAAATTTTCTCAGATAAAATGAGTTTTTTTAATTCAAACAATCAATTTTCGGATTGAGAATATATTGTACACCCAAGGTGAGAAGTGAGCTGTTATGAAGCAAGCAATTTTACATATACCGGGTGTAATAATAATGATAATAATAATAATAATAATAATAATATTTATTCATCCTTTAAGACGTTAACAAAACGTATAGGACATGTCAATCAAAGCAACATCAATAAAATCGTCACAAAAATCGTGTATATAACATAAAAAATGTACGTATATGAAAAGGTAAACATATTTAAGTATATAAAAAGGTTTAAAAGAAGCTCAAGAAAATCATTTATGTCAAATGGAAGAGAACTCCAGATCCCAATCAATCGAAAGTGTCCGAAAAAAATTCATTAACACTGTAATAAGCCTTAGATACCAATAGAGCTTTAATTTCTCTTTTAAATGCCGAGATGTTCATGGTTCTATAGTGGTTAGGTAGGTGATTGAAGAATCTTATTCCCATATATCTGGGGGACTGTTCGAATTTCTTAGATCTATGCCTAGGGATACTTAACAATTCAGCATGTCTTGTAGGGTAGCTGTGGTAGAAAGAATTTTTGGTCAATCCATCTATATTTTCCCGAATATATATCATACATTTGAATATATAGATGCAAGGGAATGTTAGGATTTCATGGGATATGAAAAATTGTTTGCATGAATCCCGCCATGGAATACTGAATAAATTCCTAATAATTTTTTTCTGAGAAATAAAGACCCTATTTTTGTTTATAGCATTACCCCAAAGTGCCACATTGTAACTTAAGTGACTATATACTTGACTGTAATAAACTTCCAGGAGTGCCTTCAAGGGCATAGAATTTTTTATTCTAGAAATGGCGTAATATGCTTGGTTTATTCTTTTACAAGTGGCGTCAATGTGATCATTCCATCTCAAACTGTCATCCACCATAATTCCAAGGAATTTCGTACAATTTGTTGAAACCAGTTGCATTCCGTTGATGTCTAACACAAATGAATGCTTGGGAAGACTATTGATGCAACTGAAATAAATTAATTTTGTTTTGTTCAAATTGACAATAAGATTATTCAATCCGCAACAGTCTAAGAAACCTGATATTAGCCTCTTTGTTGTTGATTCTAATTCTTTCTGGCTCCGTGCTGAGACCGCTAAAGAGGTATCGTCAGCAAAGAGAGTTAGGTTATTGCTATTGATGTTGAAAAAATTTGGAAGGTCATTGACAAATAAGAGAAAAATTAGTGGTCCCAGCACAGAACCCTGGGGAACACCCGAATTTATTCTATAATGCTCTGAAACTTCATCCTTTATCTTGACGAACATTTCACGGTCTTTTAGAAAATTCATGAGCCATTCTAAAAATACACCCCTGAATCCCAAATTATACAGTTTGTTTTCAATAAAGTTGTAAGTTAGACAGTCAAATGCGCGTGACAAGTCAAAGAAGACCCCTGCCACATGCATATTTTTGTCCAGGGAATTATAAATAATATCCACAAAAGTACAAGCAGCGGATTGCGTGGATTTACCCTTACGAAACCCATGTTGACATTCAGTTAAAATGACAAAATGGTTGAGGCTTTCGCGGCCGAGGTTATTAGTATAACTACTGCTCTTCGGGCTTGAAGAACGACGGCCTTCAAGCCCGAAGAGCAGAAGTTATACATTCAGTTAAAATATTAAAATCCGACAGAAATTTTGCCATTCTCTCATTAGCTACTTTCTCCAATATCTTTGAAAAAGTGCTCAGTAGAGCCACCGGGCGATAGTTAGTAACATCCGTGGTCTCTTTACTTTTATGGATAGGAATGATTGTTGCTGTTTTGAGCGCTGTTGGAAATTTGCCGGTGCTGATAGATAAATTGAAAAGGTGAGCTAGGTGTTTGGATATCAATCCACTGGTTTCTTTTAAAATTCTGACCGAGATATTGTCATGACCCGTACTTTTTTTATTCTTGAGACCACTTATAGCATCAGTAATGTCATGTTCAGTTATTGGTTGGAAAAAGAATGTATGTGGTACTATGCTGGAAGTTGTGCAAGTACCTGACCTTTTGCTACCAAAATGCTTTTGTAGGCTGTTCTCTACCACTGTTGAGAAATAGTTCCCGAAAATAGTCGCCACTCTTTTTTTGTCTGAGACTACCTCATTATCGTAATTGAGGATGGTATCGATTGGTTTTTTTATCCTACCTGTTTCTTTATTTACTAAATTCCAAACCGTTTTATTTTTATTGCTAGATTTCTCAATTAATTTTTCATGAAAATTCATTTTTGTTTTTGTTAGAAAAGATTCATAATCTTTCTTTGCATTTTTATATGCAGCAAGTGATTTTTTGTCACCTATATTTTTACACAACCAGTGCAAATTTTTTAAGGCTAGACTGGCTTGTCTCACTTCGGGAGTGACCCAGTTGGATTTATTCCTACTGGATGTATTGTGCTTTTTAATTGGGCAACAGTGCTCGATAATATCATTCAAGATATTCATGAATACCCCAAAACTAACATCAATATCATCTGACAAATATAGGGCCTCAAAACTAGTTACTGATAGTACCATGCAAAGTTGTTTCAAGTTTTGGACTGAGACATCTCTATATGTTAATATAGTTAATTTAGTCTGTAGTCAATTTGTATTTAGACGTACTGTACAAGTATGTTAGAGGTATGAATGTTATGTCAGATGATTGTCAGATAATAAAAGTTCTAGTCTGCAAGTATTATTTTCTTGATTGAACTGATATATTACATATTGGCGACGAGGAAAACAGAAAATAGAAAAAAAGTACCCATTTACAATCGTTTTGGGAATCCGTTGATCGAAGAAAATTTCAAGGTAAACTAAAAAAATTTGTTGACATGCCAAACAGTCAAAGGAAAGCTCAAGATGGAGGAGCTCAATCTCAACAAATTTTGAGAGGTACAATTGGTTCTCTTGCTGAATACAGATTAGGAAATGATTGGTGTACCTATGAGGAGCGTATGGAGCAGTACTTCTTAGCGAATTATATAGAAGAGACTAAGAAAGTTCCTGTACTTTTGACACTGATAGGTGAGCAGACATATCAGATTTTGCGAGATATTTGTGATCCAGAGCTTCCGAAACAGAAAAGTTACGATGATCTGTGTAGAATTTTGCGACAACAGTTTTCGAAGAGGGTATCAGAGAGAGAAACGAATTTTATGAATTAAAACAATATGAAGGTGAAACCGTTAATGACTGGTATATTAGAATGAAGAACAAATCCATTAATTGTAAATTCGGCAGTTTTTTGACAGAAGTATTGAAAGACAAATTCGTTCCTTGGCTACGGAAGGGCCTGTATTGGATCGGGTGTGTGAAGAAGAACATACAGCTAAGTTAGAAGACATCTTAGAAATTGCATTGAAGAAGGAGAGTACTAGGGAAAATAATTCGCGGATCTACAATCTTTCTTATGAAGAGTCGAAGCCGAAGAAGTTTGAAAAGAAGGAAGGAGGGCAACCAGCGGAACAGAAAAAGAAGTTACAAGATGGACAAACCCAGAGAGAAGACACTGTAATCTTATGGTATAGTTGTGGTAGAGCTAATCATAATTTTGCAAGTTGTAAGTACAAAACTTTCGTTTTTAAGATTTGTAAAAAGCAAGGTCATTTGGCTAGGGTTCGCGAATTGAATGATAAAAAAGCTCATTATGTGGAAATTTCAAACGAACAAAGTGAACTTGAGTCAGATAACTTTATTGAAATGTATTTTATGAATTCAAATGATTATGTCAAACCTGTTATGATTGAGGTTGTTGTTAACAATGAAGTTTTATCTATGGAACTCGATTCTGGATCTGGCGTTTCTGTTATTCCAGAAAAAGTTTATTATGAAAAGTTTCGCGATTGTTCACTAAAAGGCTCAACATTCCGACTCAAATGTTATGATGGGAATATTATTATTCCACAGGGTGAAATTTTTGTCCAAATTGAATATAAAGGAATAAAAAAAGACAACTGTAGACTAGTTGTCATTAAAAATGGTTCAACATCATTATTAGGTCGTGACTTGATGAAAACATTCAATTTCAATATCACCATTGATAAGGCTTTCAATATAAATAACATAAATGGTGATACGATATTAGATTCGTTATTACAAAAATATAATGATTTGTTTAAAGATGAATTAGGACTATATAAATATGAAAAAGTTGATCTAAAAATAGATGAAAATGTGAAACCAATATTTTTCAAACCACGTCCGATTCCTTTTTCATTCAAAGAAGCCATTAATAGAGAATTGGATGATTTGGAAGCTAGAGGAGTTATAACACTAGTAGATAATGCTGAGTGGGGTACACCATTGGTTCCGGTGGTAAAAGAATCAGGTAAAATTAGACTTTGTGCTGATTATAAAGTAACGATAAATAAATTCGTTGAAGACTTCAAACATACACTTCCAAGAATAGAAGAATTATTCGCAACTTTGCAAGGAGGAGAAATGTATTCAAAGTTAGATTTGCTCAACGCGTGTAATCAATTGGAATTAACGGATGAAACAAAAAAGTTGTTATGTTGGAGTACTCATAGGGGTATTTATCAGCTAAACAGACTTCCTTATGGTACGAAGCCAGCTTGTTCAATTTTTCAAAAAACAATTGAAAAGGTCTTACAAGGGTTACATGGGGTAATTAATTTCATGGACGATATAGTTGTCACAGGTAGAGATCGTCAGGAACATCTCAAGAATTTGGAATGTGTTTTCGAGCGATTTTTGAAGGCAGGATTTCGCCTGAATTTAAAAAAATGTAAATTTTTTGTGCCACAAATAAAATATTTGGGACATATAATAGATAAAAAAGGTTTACATAAAGATCCTGAGAAAATCAGAGCAATAGTTGAATGTCCACGACCTACTGATGTTTCTCAAGTGAAAGCGTATATTGGTATGGTAAATTATTATGGAAAATTTGTCCAAAATTTGTCTACAGTGGGGGGCCCCCCCCTTCCTCCAACTTTTTTCTTCCTTCCGCTTTTAAAAAATTTTTTTCTCTCACCCCCCCCCCCTTCGACCCTCCCCTTCCTCCTAAATTATTAATTCCACCTTCCCCCCCCCCCCCCCACCCCCCCCTTAAACCATTTCCCTAATTCCTTCCTCTCTCCATCCTCCCCCCCCGGTCAAAAAACAATCCTTCCCTACCAAGAAAAAAAAATCTTTCCCTTACATCGGGGATAAGAGTTCAACCAAATTTCAAAAAATAAAAACCCCCCACTCCCCTCCCCACCACAAAAAACCAAGCAAAAGACAAAATAAAAAAAAAATCCCGAAGGGAAGTTGACCCGAAAAAAAAAAAAAACAAAACCAAAGGGGTACAAAAACACCCCCCTGGGGGCCCCCCCCCATTAAAAACAGGCCATTAAAGGAAAAAAAAAAAAAAAAACCCAGGGGCAAAAAAAGACAAAAAAAGCCAAACCAGCACAAAACAGAAAAACCCCGGAACCCAAAAAAACCAAAAAAGGCAGGGGCCCACAAAAAAAAAAACCCGGGAAAAACAAAAAACAAAAAAAACCACCCACAAGCCCAACAGACCACCCCAAACGCCATATTCTTGAGTGGTTTTGATTACACTTTTCGTCACATTAATGGTAAAGAAAATGGGGCTGCAGATGGTTTATCGCGATTAGCGATAAATTCATTGGATACATCAGAAGTTGGTTTCGATTACTTTAATTTTTTGGTTGAGGATCAGATTCCAATAAAATCTGAAAATATTATTGAAGAATTAAGAACAGATACAGTGCTGAGTAAGGTATATTTATATGTTAGAGATGGTTGGCCAGAGGTTGTACCAGATGAACTCAAAGCATTTTCTAATAGGATGACTCAGCTGAGTATTGATAACGGTTTATTGATGTGGGGTAATTATTCCAAGCAAATTCAGGAAACAAATGCTTGAGGAAATCCATGGTGCTCACAATGGTATTGTTCGAATGAAAGCACTAGCCAGGCAATATTTCTGGTGGCCAAATTTAGATTCCGAAATTGAAGATTATGTGAAATATTGTGAACCATGCATGATAAATTCTAAGACTCCTAATAAAGCTGTTTTGGTCAAATTTAATGAAGGAAAACATGTTTTCGATCGAATCCACATTGATTATTTAGGCCCATTCTGTGGAAAGATGTTTTTGATTATTACCGATTCATATTCAAAATGGCCTGAAGTATATGAAATGCCAAAAATTGATTCGTCATCTACTATTGATAAATTGAGGGATTGCTTTTCAAGATTTGGTATTCCAAATACAATTGTATCAGATAACGGTTCCTCATTAGTTTCTGTAGAATTTGAAAAATTTTGTAAAATTAACGGCATAATTCATGTGACTTCCCCACCATATCACCCGGCAACCAATGGTGCAGCTGAAAACAGCGTAAAATCATTTAAAAGTGCAATTAAGAAATTACTGACTGATAATAAAAATGCGTCTTCTGTTAGTATGTCTACTTTGATCAGTAAGTATCTCTTTTCATACAGAAATACTCCACACACTGTTACTGGGGAAACTCCTTCAAAATTAATGTTCAATAGAAAAATAAAAACACGTTTAGATTTTTTAACACGTTCAGCAGCTGATAAGGCAAGAGAAAATCAAATTAAGTATCATCATGGTGACAGAATGACCACTTTCGAGGGGGACGAGATAGTATATGCAAAAGATTTTCGAAATCCTCATAAATCATCTTGGACGAAAGCAGTCATTGTATCACGATTGGGAAAAGAAAACTATTTATGCAAACCTTTGGATGAAAGAGGATTGGAATGGCGCAGGCATCTGAACCAAATTGTCAAAGTTGGTAGGTTTTATAATTCCAGTTTGGAAGTTGAGAAAAATGTACTGGGCGATTCAAATTCTTCTACAATCATGAAAAGGCCTTCTAGACCAATAAGGGCACCCGATCGTTTGAATTTATATCGCGATCTTGTAGAGGAAGGAATGTAATATAGTTAATTTAGTCTGTAGTCAATTTGTATTTAGACGTACTGTACAAGTATGGTAGAGGTATGAATGTTATGTCAGATGATTGTCAGTTAGATAATAAAAGTTCTAGTCTGCAAGTATTATTTTCTTGATTGAACTGATATATTACACCGGGGGACCCGGAAACAATTTACCACTAAGTACACTACGTTGTTATTTTGTATGCATTTTTAATATTCGGTACTTCGATTTGATGCCATCATTGTACAATTTAGCAAGTATTAAACCATATATGAGCCTTTCAGTTTGACAGGGATCCAAAATTTTTTTTTTGGAAATTATGATTCGGTATTGAATTACCTTGTCAAACAAACTCTTTACACAATATTTTTTTGCAGACCAGGTTTTTTTGAATTTTTTTTTTTTTTCAGCATCAAATTTATCATAAATATTCACGTTTTGTATTTCAATATGTACTATAGTTTCTTACCAAATTCACAAATTCTTTATCATTCAAAAGAAACGAGTGGCTTGATGTTGAAAAATTGAATTGTGAAAATGGGAAGTATACATGAAAAATACTGTGTAGAAAGTTTGGCCATGAATCATTGTTACTCATATATTATTCAATTTATCCCTTAAGAGATGGGATGAAACCAAAGGATGCAGTTTCGCCAGGATCACTCTGGGAAGCTGGATCCGAAGAAATATTTGGGGATGACCAGGAAGAACCTACGTTTAACAGTGGGATTTCTGACTGGACACTGTCAACTAAGGAAACACCTCCATATTATGGGGCTAGTGGACACACCTCTATACAGGATGTGTGAACAGGACGATGAAACTGTCAGGCATATCTTATGTGAATGTCTGGAGCTATCGTCGATAAGAGAGTGTGTGTTCGGTGAGTCTTGGCCTACACCTGCCGATATCAAGGAGATGTCCCCTGGTGACCTGTCCTCCTTCCTGGAAGAGGCAGGATGGACATTGTCCTAGGAGAACGACTCCTTGGGAGGATGTACAATGGGTCATATTGTGGCCTAAGTGCTGTGGGTCTACACTCACCCTCCCTACTCTACAGATACAGATTATTCAATTTCCAATAGCATACTTTCATGAGGATGTTTTGGTTACGATGGGAATACAAATAGTTATAAGATAACAACTATATCAGCAGATTGTGAATCGAGAGTATAATTGTGATATATCATTGGATAGGTAATTCTATGCCGAATCGTTAATTAAAAAAAAAAACATGAAAATTGGCTGTGCTTCCAGTCAAACCAGAAGTATCATATATGGTTCAATACTTGCTGAATTATACATTTTATGACATCAAATCTGAATACCAAATTTGAAATATAATTGAAAAATAATGACCAAGATACAGTGGAGTAAATTGGTTCCAGGTCATCCGGTACAGTAGCATTCTCACACGAGATATATTTTTCGCAAATTAATCAAGAATATTGAAATTTAATACAGAATTTTTTAAGGAAAAGGACAAAATTTCTACGTGCGGTTGTGAGGCAACCAGGATTAACTGTTAGCAAATGTTCATTGGTTTACTGTGAAGAAATGTTATTTCTTCAGAGTTGATTTTAACTGTCATAAAACATATATTTTCTAATACAAAAAATCAGGAATAATCTTATCTGTATCCATGAGAATTGTGATAAGTACCGAAAGAAAAATAAAATTAAAAAAAATAAATAAATAAAAAGATATATATATATATATATTTACTTTTTATATATTATTGTAGTTTCCCTGATGATGGAAATAAAATTTTCCGAAAGCTTGGACTAACTTAAAAGATTCCTCTTTTTCTTGCTGAACCCCCCCACTATATATATATATATATATATATATAAAAAATATATACATATATATATATATATATATATATATTTGCTTATCAATTATATTTCCTTGAATATTTATTGTCGGCAATGGTGAAATTTATGAATGGGTAAAAATAAGATGACAATATTGTCACCATAATTTGCTGAAATGTTCATTCTTTTCCTATCATTCGGAGAAATAGTTGCAGGGATTTCGAGGAGTTACTCCAAAAAACACACCACAAATTATTGGAAATATGTTTGGCGTAAATAAATTTACCTTCTCTTTTATCTGAATAGCTCTAATAACTTTACAACTGAAAACATCAAATATGCAGACCAAGCCCCCGCTGATGGTACAATCAATGCCCACAGCTAAAAGGGACAATCGTCCATGTGGCCTCCTGATTTCTTCAATACAGATAATCTGGGTATTAGAGTCCTTCAAGATACATCCAAAAGTCCAGGCTCCAACTTTACAACCAGTTTTAGTATTTCTAACTTCCAAAAAGGGGCCTTTAGCGTGCCAAACATGGTTCGTGTCCAGTAAAAGGCCACCCAACAAAGGGAAATCTGCAAAAAATAGTGCCGATAACAATTCCTATCAGAATTCAATACCAAAGCTGAAACAATTATCTAAAGGGCGAGGATGAATGCATGAAACTACCAATATATAAATATACTCTCTCAGAGATTGATCAAGTTACTGGTACTGCCCGGTTTACTTTTGAATTTTTGAAACAATAATTCCAATTGTCAAAATGTGGCAGGGTCAAGGATCAAAGGAACTGGGCTATGAAATCTTGAATAACCTATCAACTATTGAAACCATTTATTATATAGTTTGATTATTCCTTTACCTGTGTCCAAGCCTACGTTATATTCATTATTAGGAATAGATTCCAAAGTAGGGTGTCGAAATGGTAAAACTTTGGTTACCGAAAGTGACATTTCAAATTTTGTGGTTATATTTATTTACACAAAAACTGTTAAGAAACTCATTTACACAACACACTACTATATTCAGTTTTGCTACGGTTGAATATCCTATTGCATATTTTTTAGCATTACACATCTACTATCAAAGCATTTTTTCTTAAGTTTATGCTTTATTCCTTATTTGTCAATCAATCAACAATAACTGAAAAATTGAAAATGCAAAATACTAAAATACATTCAAAATTAAGACATTGGCAATTGACATAATGACAGAGTAACAGTTGACAGGTATACAGCGATCTCAACCAGTGTGGGCAACAAATAATTTGCGGGCAGCTGATATAAAGTAAAACATCCGCAAAATAATAATATGGTAAAGAAAGCGCCATACAATTTTTTTCAAATCAACTAATAGGAATTCTTTTCGAAGATCTGATTTACCTTTATCTGATCAAAATCTTGGGGCAAAAGTGAGAAATAGAACTTATGTGTATTCATAAACCAGAACGACTTCAAGGGCTGTAAGCTGTTAGACGCAGCCATTATTTCATTAGCACCCAAGATCACTCCTATTTATTACGACTAGGTTACCGCGAGTTTGACATTTTGGTCACGTGATCTTGTTGGCGTCAAATGCCAAGATTCAAATAACCCACTCATCTCTTTACATTTCACTCTCAGTACCTTCATTTTCAACTTCAAACACAAGATTTTTTTTTTGTTGTGTTTCTGTTTTTTTTTTTTTTTTTTTTTTTTTTTTTTTTTTTTTTTTGGGGGGGGGTTTTGGTTTTTTTTTTTTTGTTGGTTGTTTTCTTTTTGTTTTTCTTCGGACGTGTTGTGTTTTGTTTTTTTTGTTTTTTTTTCTTCTATTTTAATGGTTGTTCCTTCTGGTTGGGTTTTTTTTTTTATTTTTTTTTGTGATTTTTTTTTTAAAATTGTTTGGGGGTTTTTAGGAATACAGCTCTTGGTTGATTGTTTTTTTTGAAGGACCTCCATTGTTTTTTTTTTTTTTCTTTTTTTTTTTTTTTTTTTTTTTTTTTCCTTCTTGTGTTGTTGGTTGGTTATTTTATATATTTTTTTTTTTTTTTTTTTTTTTGCTCATTTTTTTCTTTTTTTTTTTTTTTAGATATGCCCCCCGAGGGCTTTTTGGGTTTTTTTTCTCGCCCTTTGGTTTTTTTTGTTCGTGGTTATACTGTGATGGTCCTTCCCTCTTTCCCCCCCTTTTTTGGGGGGGGGGTTTTTTTCTTCGCGCTCTCTCCGGGGTGCGCCTGCCAACATTATATGTGTGGGGCATGGCCCAACTCTTCAGGTTGACTGACAGTCATTCGATATCTGAGTTAAGCAACGCCAAGCTTGTTTGGTACTTGGATGGGTGACCATGCAGGGAAATACCGTGTTAAAAGCCCGTACAACTGCAGCAAAATATCATATTATAGCTCGCAGACAATATATCAATGAACACAAGATATATTGAGGATATGCCGTCCTTCGGAGGGGACAAAAAGCCGTCGGTCCCGAGTCCATGGATGTTGGGCTCAATAAAGATCCCTACCTCTGCTCTGGTTGGAATACCAGAGGGTTCGGCAAAACTTCCGGTTGAGGGAAGTGTGCTCACCGGCTTCGTTGATTGGCCTTGGTAGCGGAAATAGGCCGACGTTAAATGAAGAAATAAAAAAATTTATATGTGTCTCTCTCGCTTTCTCTCATTGTGTTGCCTTTTTTCTTTCCTTTCTAAAGCGTATAATGTTGCTATTTATACTCAGAATAGTTCGAAGTACTTTCCATTTGTGAACTGCATAGGTATAAGCGAGTCGTGATTGCCGTCGACGAGTGTATTTCTGTTGAACATTTGTTGGAAGGAAAATACTCCCTTGAGTAATATTTAGGAGTATTTTTGATCGAAGTATAATTTGGAAAACTACTAATGCTTTTATGAATTGATTTTCTTCAATACCCTACAGAATTGTACGTTTTACATTGTTTTTATTAACTAGACTTCACTCCCTAAAAAGGCATCTATATACATATATACATCACATCTCTATTCCAATAGTGAACTTTCGGAAAATCAAGGAGACTTAAGGCAGCGATGAGTCCTTTGGTTGGCTGTTGGCAAAGGATTATCTAGAAGTAGAACCACGTTTCAGTTCATAATTCATGGGTAACATCCCATGAAAAAATTACGGTAACGGCATTTAAAGCTTTTCTTAAAAGCCTTTAGGAGCGATCCCTGTTGAAAAAATTAAAAAACTTTGTATCTCCACTTTGTTATTAATAGACAAAGACGTTAAAAATGGAAAACTTAATTGAAGCAATGAAAAATTTATTCGCATTCTTATTATTTGAAGCTTAAAGTGGTCTCGGTAGTGTAGTGGTTAGCATATCTGCCTATCAAGCGGAAGGCCGGGGTTCGAATCCTCGCCGGGCCACCGTGCTGGGTAATCGCACGTTAAAAGGTAAGGCCTCGTTGATCCATTGCTCGCACAAGTTTCGACTTCTGAGGGTTGACGTTCGTCAGCTGGTTAACGGAACGAACAATTTTAGAACATGGAAATATTTTTTTATGATTTTCATCTCTCTTTGTTCAAAAAACTCTTTTGAAAAAATGTATTGCGAAAAAATTTGTTAATTAACAAATGCGTTTTTGAGCAATGAAAAACAATTCAAGAAACGATTTCGTTCTTAAAACTCATAATATTCATTACTGATATATATATATATATATATCCCCAAAAAAATTCAATTATGTTAAAAAAAATGCATTCGCCTTTTACAATTTTTCAAACAATAAAAAAATAAAATAATGTTTATGTTACTTTGAATAATAAGAATGCGAATAAACTCGAATATTGAAAAAAAATCCATTGCTTTAATTAAGTTTTTAATTATTTAACGTCTTTGATAATTAATAACAAAGTGGAAAATAAAAGTTTTTAATTTTTCCAACGGGAATAGCTTCTAACGCCTTTCGAAAAAGCTCCAAGAAGTGAAAACGATGTGAGGTTTTTAGTTTAACAGTCATGGGGGTTATTACATAAATTTTAAACTTGTAAAAATTAGTTAATTAATAAAAGTATCTAAAAAAATTATTATGGAAAAAACATTTCCATGAATTTTAGTTTTTATTGAAGTGTCTAGAAGGTATGTGAATTTTTTTTTTAATGATAACCATATATTTTTGCCTGTAAATTAAAATTATTAATATTGATGGATGATCATCCGGAAGCGGGACTGTTTTCTAGAAAATTTTCTCCTCTTTGAGGATCTTTTTTCAAATTCTGGATATCTTCAATGATGTCCGAGATATTTACAAAAAACCAAACCCATTTTTTTTACTTAATTGTTTATAACTATTACAATTTTTTCGAGATACTCTTGAAAAATTTCTAAAAAAGTTTCTTGTCATTCCAGATCGAATGAGCACTGGATCATAATTTTCGGTGCCTTCGGACAGAAGTTCACTAAAATGGATCTTGGGAACCAGACTATATGGGTTATATTGAAGGAGTCTTTTCCATATATTTAGTGGCTTATCATTCAAATCGTCTCAATCTATTATTTTAGAGTTTTGTGAATATTGGCAATAAATGGCGAAACGAGTGATATGCCTCACAAGTCACTCGGATAAATGTATGGTTCTTATTAGAGCAAACTTTCACCTCATCTTCTACTTCTTCTCTAACAAATTTGTTACAATGCTGATCAATGGAGGCATGCATACAGACAACATTAAAGTGAATATAATAGATAAAGTACCTAAAAGTTAATATCTATGAACCAAGTATAACTATTCTCCATTTTTTTTGTGAACAGCCTACTTCAGAATAGTAGTAGCTGCCGTTTGAATATCTTCGTAATATATTCATACCTATTTGTATAAAGTGTCAACAAAGGGGATTCTAAACAATCATAATTCATCATAAAATAATCATTAGACGTCCTCTAGGTTGAACGATAATTGCTACATTCCAACAATAGATAGAAGAGGTAGGTAATTAAATTTCAATTTCGAAAGATATTTATTCTATCGGATTCCACTTGAAAATCCCAGTAGTCTTCCGATGTTGTGGTCGAAAAAAAAATGAGATTCTTCGTTGGATTTCTCAAACAATTCGACATCTCTGAACTGCTGCAGATGTTCGCAGATGGTGCCTTTCGATCTTCAGACGAGATCAGAATGGTTGACGATGCCATAGAAAACAAAGTTCTTATGCAAAATGAAGTCATCCCTGCGGAATATTCGCAAGTATACAAGTATTTTCAGAGGATCATAGGAGGCATGGGAGCACACTACAACAGTGCTCGTTTGAAAAATTTGGGAATTACACTCAGGTAGATTCATAGTAGTAATTGGTTTTGGAAAAAGTTTTTTATAATAGACACCGAGTCGTACATAAATTGCAATTCATTACTTGTATGACTCAAAAGCTAGTGCCACAATTGTAACGGTTGTTGATTTCAACTACAATAAATGGGATGGATTAGGGAAAAATGTCATAACTACGAATGCAGAATTCTGTATTATTGAAACTTAAATGAATTTGTTCGAAATGTGACCATTCATGAAATAAACCACTAATTTAACATTATCTTATCTGATGCTTATTGGGGTTTTAGGGTTTCCAATTATGTCCGCAACGCAACTTCACCCAAACGTCAACCATTATATATATATATATATATATATATATATATATAGTATTTGCTATGAAACAGAGAAATCAGGAAACTGATAAATAGATTATCAAATTCTCTGATCTATCACAATTTGCTTTCAATTCGAAATGAATGCAAATTGTGATAGACCAGAGAATTTGATAATCTATATAATATATATATATATATAAAAGGTGTCCCAGAATTTTCTGAAAAAGCGATATCTCCGTTACTGGATTAGTTAGAAAATTAATCGAATAATTATTTTTTCCAACATCGAATTGCCTTTATATATAAAGCACTCAAAATGATCTGTTCATCTTCATACCCCTAAAAATTCATTCTCATCATCATTTTTCAAATGGCTCCATCCATTTTTTTCGCATCGTTATCTGGCGAGCGACAAACTTATTTTGAACATTTCTAACTCGCTTATTGTTCTTCTGAAGTCTGTATTGGTTGGTAGTTGTACTTTTCGTTTGTATAAAAAGATGACGCCCTATGGAATTTTTTCTTGTTGATATCCCCCACTCAATATCATGTTTTTTCACGTTTTGTTAGGATCAATTATCCTAACACCAAACTGATATTATTTGCACTCGACGCGCGCTTCGCTACAAGGTTAGCATCTTCAGGAGATGAACACTGATAGTGATACATCATTAGTTTTCTTCTCCTGAAGATGCTAACCTTATAGCAAAATGCGCGTCGAGTACAAATAATATCAGTTTGGTGTTAGGATAATTGATTTTTACGAAAAGTTAAAAAATATGTTGAGTTAATCATAAGGGATATCACCAAGAACAATTTTCATAAGGCGTCTTTTGAGAACCTTTTTATTTGTTCGAACGAAAAGTGCAACTACTAACCAATACAGACTTTAAAAGCGAGTAATAAATACTCAAAATGAGTTCGTCGCCAGAAAAACAATAATGTAACGATTATATCTTTTGCGAAAAAAAATTGGATAGTACCATTGGAAAAAATGGGGGCGGGGGCTAATTTTTAGGAGTATGTACAGATCATTATGAGTGCGTTATATGGAAGGCAATGTGAGGTTTGAAAAAATGATTTTTCGATAAATTTTCTAACTCGTCCACTAACGGAGATATCACACCACATAAGATTTGGTTTGATCGGAACCGTATCCAGTGTTTATATTTAAAATGGAATGTATAATTTTTTTGGAAATCACGATTTGACCTAGAATTACCTTTCCAAAGATACATCATAATCATACCTCCAATTTACCATCTGCTGGTATAATTGAGATTTTATTAAAAAATACTTTTTGCTTTTCCCTCGTAACGGAATATTTTCATGAAAGTATGCTATGGAATACTGAGGTACCTATATCATGTGAGCACTTAATGCAGATGAGCTATTTTTGAAATCAAAATTTTCTTCATATTTTTCATCAAGTCTATCATTATTCTTGAATGCTAACATAGGGCTTTTTAAAGTTGGGTATAAATTTATTCATGTTTTATGAATTATAATTACTTACATACTTACAGTATGTTTTTAAATTTTCTCTGGATTCACTCATGCAGATTATGTATACTTACTTAGTGAATTACGTATTTGTCGCAATTTTTCAGTAATTATTCAGAAGATGATGTCGATTTCAATTACTTCATCCGATACGGAGAGGTTCAGAGAGAAATTTCCAAGCTGAATATTGTTGAGAGACGCTTCATTTTTGCATTCAAACCCAGAGAAGTGTGCGTCGATCTGTTCAGCTGGTCCCAGGTAACTATACCAATTGAAAGTTTATTTGAATTCGTCCCAATTCTCTAAGTAAGTAAAGTGACATACGAAAAAATAAACATTATATGCGGGCGTAAACGGCTATTTAGATAGCGACAAGGGAGAATGATGCTTTTTTCCTGCGAATTTTTTAAAGCGCGACGCGAAGCAGGTCCTGGGATATGTAGTTTTTATACTGTCCTTATGTTATTCATTTTCATTATGTTTCTATAGTATGTATCTATTATGTAACGAGAAGGATAAGTAGCCTATTACGTCTATTAGGCGCAGGGTACGTAACTAGTCTTATCCTCGAGTTACGTGCGGTAGTTTTTACTCGTGTAGCACACGATGTCATATAATTTTTTATTAAATTTTCCAAAGAATTTGAACCCAGACCGCACATAATACCTATTCCATGAATATTCTCACGTTCAAATATACTTTTTTCAGAATATTTCAATGAAATGTGTTCAGAATAATCTCAGAATATTTCCATCCTGTAACAAATATTCAATGAACATTCATTCGGTATATTCTTATAATATACCGTTCGAATATCCGGAAAATATACAAAGTCGTATCAAAACATTCTGCGGCCAATTTTTCGAATATAATTACTTTTGAATATCCCAATAGAATATTCTGAGAATATTTTCATTCTGCAACAAATATTCAAGAACATACATTTAGGTTCGTTCCTAATTTTTAGGATGCCAAAATATCGTTTGCAGATGGCGCAGTCGAGTTTCGGATACACGTCATATAAACTTTTTAATAATTTACCAAACATTCTGAGGAATCTTCCCTTGACACATTTCAAACATAAAGTGAAAAGTATTCTTCTCACAGAAGCATTTTACTCAATTGACGAATTCCATGATTACTTTGCGGCATAGCTTTTTGCGTCATGTCTGAATGTGACTTCCATCACACTCCATGCATCAAACTCCATGTATCTATCACCAATTATCCTCCTGTACCTTTTGTTTTGTTTGTGCAATTTGAACTTTTGTATGTATATTTGTATATGAATTGACGATTGTAAACACTTGTGTGTAAAAACATGAAATAAACTCCTATTCTATTCTATTCTAATATATCTTCTTCGAAAATTCTGAGAATATACGGAATCGTATTATAATATTTTTTATATTTATTTGCATTCCATATTAGCTGCGTTAGTTCTTCTCCCGGCACAATGGGAGTTACAAAAATTCGCAGAACTTGTTTTTCGGGCAATTCAATGAAGTCATGAGATCAAATTCATCATGCCTAAAGGTTTCACTACTCTTATTACAAGATATTGGTGAGTGCAATGACTACACCTCAGTTACAGTAGTATGTAAACAAGTAGGTGAACAAATCGACAAAAAACTCCCCCCCTAAAACTATTCAGGAAGTGGCCGCCATTAATTCAGATAACAAGTGTATTTTAAGAGAGCCATTACCTAACAAAAAAATTGATTTATTTTTTAGTCACTATACTCATGAATCGATAGAACGAAGAAACTGGTTCTTCCGGACGGGTGATTCTATAAGTAGCCAAGATTTCCTCCGACTCCTCAAACAGGTAGACGAAAATAGGCCACCACCATTTTCTTTGTCGACTGTAGTTTGCTACCATGTAATTATCTTCTCCACCCATTTCCACGATGTATGTATATATACTCCAGGTGCGAATATTATTATAAATTAGTATGAGAAAAAATTAAAATTAATTTTTCTCTCGTCTCTTACCTGTCGCGCAAAATCCTTTGTGACAAATGAGTGAGCAGCTTCAAAGATGTGATATCGTGTACCCTTCTTTTGTGGTTTTTGCCATGTCAAGTAGAGACAAAACCACATTCCCGCCAATCCCAAATTGTATTTTCATTATCTGGAGTGGGTTGTTTGCCCATTTTATCGAAAGCCCAGTGGCGGATCCACGGGGGGGGGGTTTCGGGTCCGGACCCTTCCCCCCATTGGGAAATCATTACGTCGGAGAAAGTGGGTTAGAAATGCACATGAACAAGCCAGAAAGTCAAATTGTAGATATTTTGTTGGGGGGTGCTTAGAAGAAGCTTAAGTTCAAATTGTCGACATAAAATAACTACTTCTCTGTGGGTTTGTCCGTCCATCTTTGGAAAATTTTTATTGAATAATCTTTTGTTGCTCTTTGAACGATCTACAATTAAGGTTCTATACATTTTTCACGTATCGATCATCGTTATCGAGATATCGATGAAAATAACCATAAATTTGGGTTGAGAATAAAATTTGTTTTTCTCTATTTTCTTTTTTCTCGTGAAAGATATCGAGAAATATTCGAGATGAAACTTGTAGAGCGTGTCCAGACCTACAAATTCGTTTTTTATTTTTCATTTCCGACAAAAGGTACGACCTCTAGCGCGTCACAAAGTCGGCCTCAGCGCGCCCGACGCTGCAATGTGCGTCTCGCCTCTCGCCATAGGTCTTTTATACCTGACCCTGACCCACGCCACGCCCAAACTCTAACGGTCGCCGTATAGACATAGACGCGCTCTATGGCGAGACACACATTGCAGATTGCAGCGTCGGGCGCGCTGAAGCCGACTTTGTGACGCGCTAGAGGTCGTACTTTTTGTCAGAAATAAAAAATGAAAAAACGAATTTGTAGGTCTGGACACGCTCTACAAGTTTCATCTCGATATCTTTCACGAGAAAAAAGAAAATAGCGGAAAACAATTTTTTCTCCCCAAATTTATGGTTTTTTTAATCGATATCTTGATAACGATGATCGATACGTGAAAAATGTACAGAACCTTAATTGTAGATCGTGCAAAAAGCAACAAAAAAGTAATCAATAAAAATTTTCGTATCTCAACGGGGAACCGAGTAATGATGAAAAAACCACAAATCTAACCCTTTTTCAAGATGACGGAAAACCCACAAGGTTATATTGGTCGACAATTTGAACTTAAGCTTTTCTAGCCCCCTCCAACATAATATCTAAAATTTGGCTTTCTCGGTTCATTTGCATTTCCAAATGTATATAATGACTGGCCTAATGGTCGGGTGCTGATGAGTGCCAGAAGGCAAAACCGGCGGGCCACAGCTAGACCAACATTGAGGAGGTACTTATGAATTCTCAGTTTTTAATGGCAAGAAAAATATTGTAGATTCGTGGTTCAACATGAGAACCTTCTGCCTAGAGGCTCCCGGATGAAAATTCCGAAAGAACCTGTCGGATGGAATGACAGAAACGACTTTCTTCTAATAATTGTTTTAGGTGACTTATATAATTGAAAATTTGAATTAGGTTATCAATGTTCCACAACCTGATGAGGGTGATATTCTTTGAGCGTATGGAACCAGTGAACTGTTTTCACATCACACTCATTTGCCTTACAATTACAAGATTGAATTATGCTAAATGGGGTTCCATTACAGTTTTCAAGAAAGGAAAATTCTAGTTGGGATTTCAAGAGAAGCGGTACGCCCTATGTTTGAAAGTTTGAATCAGTGTCAAAGTGGTGGAATTTATTAGAAGATTTCATAAAGTGGCGCTGCAATCTCAAAATTGGAATCACAACTGGTTAACCGAAACGTTATACAGAACATATCCCAAATAATCCTGCTGCCATGTCTAGGACCGGTCAAAGCTTCATACATCTTTTTTAAGGTTTCTGTGATGATAGGTTCCTCCAGACAGAGAAGGGGTTGGACTATATGAAAAAGCAGTGCTGCCAGCCGCCTGATAAGACTTA
Organism: Zygogramma bicolorata; assembly: GCA_032362365.1. Lineage (NCBI taxonomy): Eukaryota > Metazoa > Arthropoda > Insecta > Coleoptera > Chrysomelidae > Zygogramma > Zygogramma bicolorata. Next base: position 43,530 of record JAVJAQ010000933.1, read on the forward strand.
GCAGTTGCTGCCGTGGGAGATAAGCGACACCTTCGCACCCACCTTTCAACAATTATCGACCTCCTTAAAAAACAAAGCTTTTCAGAAAAGTCATCATTTTTTGCGTGATCAGCAATCGCCCGTTTCTTTTTTCGATATGAATTATTGAAATACGCATGCCACTTCCATGAAGTTTACGTGTCGTTCATTGCTTGAACAAATGAAATCGCATATTTCATGTGATTTTTTTTTCGATTTTTCAGTCGTTATATCAAAATTCAAAGAAGCTCTCGAGAGCTTTTTATCTCAGCACTGGGCTAATAATAGTGTAGCGACCATCCATCAAGGTAATAAGGTTTACATAACGGTCGAAGATCGCTGTTTTTCATTCTGAAAATATCAATAATTAATATTTCTTTTTATTGCACTCATCCATGTTTCAGTGTTATTTAATATTACCTTGAATAACGTCTCTTTATACGACGAATAAAACATTGAAAACTTTTAAGAATCATTCGTTTCAATTATCAACGACAAATGAAAATATAAAAACAACGATGAAAACGGCTGGAAAATTCGGAAAAAGTCGGATAAAATATGCGATTCCATTTGTTTGAACAATCAAAGATAGATAAAATTTATTGTTCGTAGTAGTGGTATGCGTATTTCAATAATACATATCGAAAAATTACTGGGTTACTTGCTGATGAAACCGAATCGAAACGCAAAATCAGCTGCACGAAGGAAGAGTTTCAAACGCTGCTGCCGCCATGTTCTCCGCTGTTCGGAAAAAGCAGCAGTGGTTTTTCTTTCACAAAAAATAATGAACTTTCAGAATAGCTTTGCTTTTTGGGGAGGTCGATAATTATAGAAACCTGGTTGCAAAGGTGTCGCTTAATTATCTCTCGGCAGCAACTGATAAGACTTATCAGAAGGCTAGCACAACTCTGCTTTTTCATATCATATCCTACCCCTCCCCTGTCTCGAGGAAAAAACACAATTCGACAGCCTCATCTTAACAGAAACATAAAATTGTCCATCACTCGAACGATTGGGATTTCGAATTGAGATAGCAACGCCAATTTGGCTGAAACTTCAAGTAAATAACAGCCCTAAGGAAATTTTTTACATTGTATGAAAATTTAACAACATCATAATAAGGAATGATTGTTCTAAGAGTGGTTTTTGTTTTTTATGTGCCTATTAGCTGTGAATTCTACTTTATAATCATTTTAGTTATAATTATTATAGTTAGATTTGAATATTTCAAATTCAGATTACGGCTCCACTTTGACCAAGTATTCAACTAATTCATACAACTTTGACATTGTTCAGAAGCCGCATTGCTTATCTTCAAATCCCAATTGAACACGACACTTTGAATATACCCATCGCACCTGCATTCAATAGAACAAAATTTACTATTCATTGCACAAATTACCAGCTCTTGATCTTGTCCCAGGCTGCCATAAATGAACTCCTGAACTACATTCTACGAGACTTCAAGGAAACCGACCGAATTGGATTCATCGTAAGAAACGAGCAAGAACCGGATATGAAACTGAAATTCCCCATCAAGCTGAAATCAGAATTGCATGCCTCAGCTATCATGGAAAGGTTGGAACAATTATTCTTCATAGGCAGTCCTCACTCTCGAAGTGAGTCAATGACTTTGCAGTTGATGAGGCTTCGGAATCCAAGGTATTACAGAATGTTTGACAAGGAAGACTTGGATCGTGGCGATGAGCCTTTCGGTTCCATTCCTCTTCAGTTGTAGGATATCTAGTCGATGTATACATTGTGGTCGTATATGATGAAATCAAATGGGCTTTTATAGGAGCTTTCATTCCAGTAAACCCAGAAAACAAATTCAAAATCTTGGTATATGATATTTCTGAATAAGTAATTATCATCATTAGGAACTCAAACTGAACATATTATATTACATACAAAGTACATTTTTTTATGAGAAGTATAGTTAATATACCTACTCGAAACAATAAGCTGAGCGCGTACTTTTTTGAATATTCCTCAATGCATGTTCCAACTATTCGGTAAGATGGGATCCTAGTCACTCACAATCTGACCTAACAAAAAAACTTAAGATCCTCGAACTGTACTCAGCTCAAAATGAATTAACAGTAAATACACAAAAAACTACGATAATGATTTTTGCTAGGGGAGGTCACAGGAGACCCTACCAAACTAAATTTTATCATAACAGGGAACCGCTTGAGGTGGTTAAAAAAGTCTCCTACCTAGGAATTGAATACTCGTCGTCAGCCCTCTTTTTTAAAATGTCCAAATCTGCATCTGCGAAAGCTAACTATTGCTAACTATAGCTAGCTATTGGTTCCGTTATGAACATGATGAGTCACTCAAAAATGAACACCTGGGAGTCGCATATGAAATTATACGACTCCATAATACTTTTTTCCTTATCTGGGGATTAAGGTACGAGCACGCAATCGAGCGTACCCAAGTTGGTTTTTTTGAACAGATGACTGTTCCTAGCGAAAAACACCCCTGACTATTTAGTACGCCTTAAAGCTTCTGTCGTTAAAATTAGTCATAAGACTCTGAAGTCAGCTATCTCGTGGATCAATTATATGAAACGTTAGACAGCGAAAGGGTACCAAAAATATATTTTCAAAGGCTTATAGCATTAGTTAAAGTTGATGTGAAATATAACTAGCTTATGCAAGTCAAGGAGTATTTCGCAACTGCGGGGCAATTAGACAAATGGCAAGCTTTTTTAAAACGGACTCGAAACAAATGACCGAATGTATACTGAGCGCTTTCAAAGACAAACTTTTGGGGGAGGATGTGCTTAGATTGAGTTTATCTATCTGTCCCTATCTTTTTCAAAATATCTCCCTACGAATTAACACACAGAACTATCTAGCCGCATCATTTCCAATACATATAGTAAGAATTTCAGCACAACCGAGAACATGTAGTAAGAAATATCTGTAATTCATAATCAGTGGCTCGAACCATTTCATCCACACTGAAAACCTATGTACCATATGCAATATGGAAAGAAATGAGTCCATCGATCATATTCTGAGCCTTGTTTGCCTTTAGCTATCTTCAATTCTCCTTTTTTTCTGTTATATCTCCCTCTTTCCTGTTTATTCGCTCTCGAGATATACTTCCCAGGAAACACATTTTATATACAACTTCACGTTGAATAATTTAGTTATGACTTATATTATTTGAATAATGTTTTTGTGGCTCTCATTTCACCTTTTATTTTTCACCACCAAGAAGAAATCACCATTCATGTGCTGTGAAACACCAGAAAACATCACTGTGTAATATGCTTATTAAGCTCAAACCCTTGTAATGAGAATTATGGTTCTTTTATATACAATAAAAAATCTAAATGGGCTGTTTCATTATAGTAGCTCTTATTCCAGTAAACCCAGAAAACAAATCCATAGTATATGATATCTCAAAATAAGTACTCATCATCATAAGTATATTTTTTATGTGAATTATAATTAATATACTCGAAACAAGCACGTAGAGCTTGTCCAATCGATCTTGGCACAGAAATGATAACGTATATGCCCAGCGATCTCTGCGGAGTATACTAAGATAAAAGAACACCTATTATATGTGTTCACTATGCTGAATTTCATTACTAGAAGGTGTTTCTTCTCTCGTCATGGTCTACACTACCAGTGTGAAACTAGAAAAGTATCCGAGATGGATTGGATAAGCTGTACTATTTTGAATATTCTTCAATACATGTTCTAACTATTCGGTAAGATCGAATCCTTTGATGTAAAAGGAAACACTTTTTATGAAGAGATCAATAAGGGTATATACGATTTTGTAACCATGTTCTCAGCACAGAATTACTCGAAAATTTCAAGAATATGTATCTATATGTTGAGAAGCATATACTTTTTTAGTATTCATGAGCTGGGTTGAATGTTCTAACAAGTATAATATTCGGTTATGGAAGATATATGGAAGAGCAACCCTGTTGAATATCGCCCTCCATTAGGCAATTATCTTTTGAATGTATTATTTTGAACTAAAAATAAAGACACATTATTATTATTATTATTATGTCGAGTATATACTGAAACGCATATTTACGGCATATTCATAGAAAAAATTAGCTACAATAATGTTATGTTCATAGAACATATTGAATACATCGATGTTGTGTGCATAGTACGTATTAAGTACATTAATGTTATCTGGGTAGGTTGGGATCAGCAGATGAACAACCATGTCCTGATGGCGTTTTTGGACGCTTTGTGTTAGCTATGTGTATTCAACGTTATAGTCTTTATTAATATTTTGTAAGGCCTTTCACAAACACTACAAAACAGTTTTTCAAACATTTTGGCAGTTACTATGATTTTTTAACACTCTCATAAAGTAGTTTTGTAAAGACTTCTCTTACTGCACATTTGCAACAAATTCAAGCGATACTAATAAAATCATTGAAAACTAATGATGTATTGGACCCAAGGAAAATATAATAGATATGTCGCCAATTGTCTACGGGGTGATCCGGAAACAATTCACCCCCCCCCCCTGTAGCTTATTTCTTTTTTGGTATAGAAATTTCACAGTCAGTTCTTCGTTCTGATGTCATGAGTGTACAATTTAGCAATTATCAAACCATATCTAAACTTCCGGTATGACTAGAAACGCTTTCAATTTTAATTTTTCAAATCAAATCTGTTTTTTTTTTCTAGAAATTACGATCTGCTTATATAATTGAAATTAATAAAAAATCTTTTTCTTCCTCTAAGGGAGCATTTCAGGAATTTATGCTATGGAAAATTGAACAATATCATGTAAATAACAATAATTTATAGCTGAACTTTTCACACAATATTCATAATGCTATTTTCACAATTCAATTCTTCATTTTTCAACATCGAATCAATTATTTATTCTATATGAACATTGGAATTTTTTAATTTGGTTGGAAACTCCAATACAAATTGAAATACAATACAACCACCCAATTTTAATAATTCCAATAATAATAATAATATGCTTTATTATCATAAAACATAATCTTGTTGACAAAGCTTGGGTAGTAAATACTTACTTAAAAAAATGCGATATATACCAAAAGATTACAAAAATAAAACTATAAAAATTATTAAAAAACATGGTAAAATGGAGGTCATAAAAAGTATGTATATATAAAAGAGTGATAGTATAGAAGAAATAAATGGCGATATTGAAAAATGAGAAAAAATTGTGAAAATAGCTAGTCTGCACAATAAATATCGTATAAAAACTTTGGCCATGAATTAGAGTTACTCACATGATATTTTTCAATTTTCCATAGTTTTCTGAAAATGTTCTGTTACGTGGGTAATACAAGAAGTATTTTTCTATGAAATCTCAATGATATTAGCAGATTGTGGAATACAAGTTTGATTGTGATATATCATTGGAAAGGTAATTCTATACCGAATCGTTATTCTCAAAAAAAAAATCCAATTGAAATATTAAAACTGGATGCACTTCCGGTCAAACCTGAAGTGTCATACATGGTTTCATAATCCTTAAATTGTACCTCATGAGATTAAATCGAAGTGCTGAACATAAAATTTCCATGCAAAATAAAACGAAAATACAGGGGGGTGAATTGCTTCGGGGTTACCCGATATACTCATTTGATTCAATAAGATTCAAAATGTGATTGAAATGTCTAGGGATGATACGAAATTATACAAGAACAGAACTTCGTTGTCAGTAAGTAACATACTTTATTTGAATAAATTGATCTTTGGACGCCCTTCCTAAATCAAGGGTTTGTTTTCCGTGTCTGGCAGAAAGAAACTGAGGATACCAGCCCCTGAAATGAAAAGATAACTGCTTTGAATGATCGTATCGAATTAATGATCAAGAAAGTTGTTTCCGATGCGTGAGACAACGTGAGCGTAAAAAGTTAAATATAACAAATAATATCAAACAAATAAATAATACGTTAAGTAGTAAGGGTTTGTAATTCGCCTGATAGAATATACATCTACTGATACCCGTGGTGGATACATACTTCCATTTTATACTCGCACAGGCAATAATGAACCAGTAGAACAATATAATGAACTAGTGTGACAAAATAAATCGTGATCATGTCAAATATTTCTTTGATTTTTGAAATTCTCATGAAAATTAACCGTGCATTATACAAATATAATTCCTGTCCTCATTGATATGATGTGTCCACCACAAAATATACTCCACACCATTGTCACCATTGAAGACTATTGACGAAATAAAATAATCAAGCAGTTAAAAGAACATTGATCACCTGCAATGAGGCTACCTATGACCAGGAAAAGGGGAGCACATCCCCAGTTGAGCAGCGTTGGAACGAGAAGATTGCCTCCCATGGCACCAGCCCTTGCCCAACACATCACTAGGGCCAGCGTGAATGTTCTGAAATGAAGATTTTTTCGTGTCAAAATGAATAGTTCCAGATTGAATATATTATATACCTTTGGTGAGCTAAAGCAAGCACTTATGCATATAATGTGCGAGCTATATAATTCCACTTGGATGTCAGAAAATAGATGATGTATTGAAATTCCAGATGAAATTGAGAATAAAAACAAAAAATGAGTGTGTAAATCATGTACCTCGCCTGAAGTTAGGATGGTGACAATCTAAAAATTGTTCTAAATTGTTCTAAAATTGTTCGTTTCCGTTAACCAGCTGACGAACGTCAACCCTCAGAAGTCGAAACTTGTGCGAGCAATGGATCAACGAGGCCTTACCTTTTAACGTGCGATTACCCAGCACGGTGGACCGGCGAGGATTCGAACCCCGGCCTTCCGCTTGATAGGCAGATATGCTAACCACTACACTACCGAGACCACAAATCGATGCAAATTATCTCTGAAATTTAATTAAAAATAATACTTTCAGGAAATTTATTGTTCAACAATTTGTGGATTAGTACTATTTCCAGTTATATCCATGAAGCAAGCAATTGTTTCAACTACTCGATGCCATCCAGTGTCTCGTTGATTACTGAAAATAAGGAATAACGAAAAAATGTGTGCTACACGAGCAGAAATTATCGCACAAACATGGTGGGAGTAGAAAAGTACATTATGGAACTCGAGGATAAGGCTAGATCAGATAATAGGCTACTTATTCCCCTTCTAACGTAATATGCTATATTATTTCCATGCGGAAAGTTGCTCTTTCATTAATTTTTAACCCAGCGGAGCAAAAGTCTTCTTTATCCTGTTGTTCAAGTGTCAAAAGTTTCACAACAAACGAAATACTAGTTGGAAATGTATACTGATTTGGCTTGAAATTTGCATAATTTCACCCAAATGTAGTAGTTTCCAGTGTCTATGCCGTCATTACTCAATTTATAAAATATCACAGTCGACTAAAAAGTAGTGTACTGACGAAATATAAGTATCGATTCGCAATTTCTACATTCGACCAAAAACGAGTTTTGCTCTTGTGCCAGAATACAGGGTTTCTCAGGATTTGAATAATACGCCTTACCTCGGTTATTAAAAGAGATATAGATGTGAAACAAAAAAATAGTTTTCTTGTATACGTTCTCGGCATCACTTTTTCTCTCTCATTTTCCAAGATATGCACCACAACTTTTATTTTAGAAATGCCACTTCACATCTTTTTTCATTCCGAATGAATCTCTATGGGTCTCTTTATACGATACGATATATGTTTTCTTTAATCAGAAGATTAGATAATTTTACAAAAATCAAGTAATCCTAAGGACGATTCAAAGCTTGTGGTTAGTCTGGAAAACCGAAGTTTTTACTTCAATCGTAGCTTTATTCACCACATTATATCATTCAAGGGTATTAATAAAGTGTTTGAGAATATTTCATTTGGCCTTACTTGCTGTTTTTTCTCATTAACAAATATAGTATTTGAGAAATATATTGTCCATCCTCGAAGTGGAGTTAGTGATTATTAAATAAAATAGAGTTCAATGTCGTCACCACATATATAATATCCAAATAGGAAAGTTATATGTAAAACATATACCCCTACACCAAATTGATAGGTAGGGTTAGTTGTTTATATACCTAAAGTTTTCCGGTCCGATAGGGATTCTGTTTGTTACTGCTGATTATTCTAATTAATTTCTCAATAATGAATTTCATCAGTTTTTCAATAAAGTGAGTATGAAAGTTGCATATAAAACTTCTCACAAATTACAACAACTTCTCGGTAACTCAAATGATAAATTAGAAAACTCCGAGAAGTCGGGAATTTACGAAATCAGTTGTCAAGATTGCAGCAACAAATACATCGGCCAGATTCGACGAGCTATCAAAACCCGTTTCAAGGAGAATTTTGCACACATGGAAATACGGAAGGGTAGAAAAAGCCAGTGTCGCCCAACACGCTCAAGACAATGACCATAAAATTGGTGAAAGCAATCTGAAACTGATCAAGCATGTGCATGACACAAGACTACCCGATGCATGTAAGAGTCTAGAAATAGCAAAATGTAAAAACAGCATGAACGATGACAAGGGACCTAACCCTTTCCAATTTTCTTCTCCTAAAGATGCTAACCTTGTAAGCGAAACGCGCGTCGAGTGCAAAAATATCAGTTTGATGTTAGGGTAATTGATCTCTAAGAAAAGCTTCAACTTTCACACCAAAGGTTCCAATCTTATCGTTTACCCATCTTAAGTGGCAATGAATATCCAAAAAACTAAAAAAGAAAATAATTTTTCAAGATAGGAACAAAATGGAGGATGTCATTTCATACTAACAAAAAAGAACACTTTCTAAGCAAGTAAAACAAAAATTTCGAAGCCACATTTTATCGATAAAAGGGGGAAAACCTTAACGCAATTTCCAAAATTTAGGGGTAGAAGGTAGAACCCCAGTAAAGAACTAACAATGATAACATTAGTGCAAAATACCGAATGTATCCACCATGCAGACGCCATTGGGTTCCACTAAATTCTGGAAATTGCAGTAACTTTGGTTTTCCCCCTTTTTTTCGATGAATTGTGGCTTCTAAATCATATGGTTTTTCTTGCTTCGAAATAGTTCCTTTGTTACTATATGAAGTAACATTATCTATTTCGTTCCTATATTGAACAATCATTTTCTATTATAGTTTTTTGGGTATTTGTAACTGCAGATGGGAGCCCAGACGCCTGAAACATGTTTTATATTCAACTTTCCTATTTGGATATTATATAAGTATGTGGAGACGAAAAAGTTATTCATTTCTTTCGAGAGGAAAATATTAAAAAAAATTACATGTAATCGTACACACACACACATTTATTGCAAAATTTGTACAACTGTGTATATTTTAGTTACGGTTTATTGAATGCCTTTCTCAAACCAATAATATTTCTTAATTCTCACTTGTGTCATGAGGATTTCTGCAAATAGGCAATGTTTGTATTACTCATTGAAATTTTGGCGGCATTTTGAACAATAAAAATGGACTGGCCCTGATGAGCGGTAGTGCGATAGATGCTGTACATGGAAAATGGCCACTGAAATGGTAGCGTTTTATTTCGAGGAACTTAGGCTTTAGTTATTGGAAAAGATTGGGGTTCTGATGGAGAATGTGAGTACCCGTATCTTTTGGTAATTTCGGTACTGAAAGGAGGTAGTTAAGGGTTAGCAGGTTTTGTTATGTATTTGAAAGGGGAGGGGCAATTCTGGAAAAAAAAAGGTGAGGAGGAAAACTGATTTCGACATGGTGTACCGAAATATCGCATATGTTATTTGAATTCTGGGTGTGAAGGCAATATATACCATTTTCACAAAAATAAATCAGTTATCGAACAAACCTCAATGTCGTAGGAAACATATCGACTATAATGCTGAGGATCACATTAACGCTTCCATTTCCCAAGGCAACGAAAACTGCTGTTAAACCTAAAGTTGGTATCATCCCTTGAGAGAAGTAGAGAGAACAACATGCTGTTGCAGCCAATATGGTGTTTAACGCTGGAAAATTAATGAACAAGACAGTTGATATATATAGTAGGATGAATCAGTTCATACAGGGTGTCCCATAAGAAAAAACTCGCGACTGGATGTTTGTAAAGACCCAAATTTTATTAATCAAACGATGATAATCGTAATGTCACCCACCGGGTGTGCCGGAACTTTAATCTCAGGGGTTGATTGGGTTGGTTGACCTTTTGAATAAAACCAGTAAATTCTATTCAAAAATGCGCTTTTTTTGATCCAGATTCTTCATATTCCACAACATTCTGAAATTGAAAATGAATTCATCGATAACATATTCATACAGAAAATTGAAAACATGATCCTCACTTAAAATTGAATAGGCACCAATCCAACAATATTATTAGCGTGAGTATAATCAGAAAGTTCATCAGAATTCAGATATATATTGAAATCAAAATGGAAGGATATAGGTGCTATCGATTCAAACTTCTCAAACTGCTACTTAAAGAGCCCCTTCGATCGCATGCTTCGACCTATTATCTCAAAAAACCGAAGTTTTTCATTTCTTGCTAAAAAATACCGTTCGCACACGGTGGATCTGAAGATTGGAGCCTGACCGAGAGTATAGGCAACCCATTATACAAATGAGTACCCCACAAGTTGCATATCTCTAACGGATGTAAATCAAAACCACTCGAAATGGCTAATATAACGGCAAAGGAAAAATATGGACATTGAAATGAAGAAACGAATCTTCTGTTCCGTTACACGGGATAACATTTCACTCCCGAACGCAGACAAGCTTGTTCAGCACAGAGAGAACTAAATGAATTAGAATTTCATTGACACCTTAAAGGAGGATCAGTACCACAAAATGGGACAAGCGTGAATGAACATGTAGCCAAAGTTACAATTTGCGCATGCTAAATATGCTCATTGGAAAAAGTGAATTTACGAACACTCTCCATAGATCTTCGACTTTTTGATATGATGAGAGTTTCAAAAAGTTAGTAGTGGTTCCATATGAACCTCAGTTAGATGACTCGAACAAATTTTCGAAAAAGTACGTGAAAATTGTATTCGATACTACGATACTACTCATAAATCAAAACACAACTAGAAGTTAATTCAAAAGATAAATCAGGAAAAATAGAAAAGTCGGTCGAATATGAAATCAATTGTCGAGACTGCAGCAAATTTTACAGGGTAATAACGCAGGGTTGGTGAAAGAAAATCATCTGAGATGAAATGAAAAGATTTATTTTTCTCGATGTATTCGAAAATCTAGGAGTCGCTATTCACCATGATCAGTGAGAGAGGGGTTACTCCATAGAATACGCTATTTGGTGTAAAATTCAATTGAGATAGTTGAAGAAGTGATCTGTTATAAGACTATTGAAGTCAAATAGGTAGACCTAAATCTTCTTAGGAAGATAATTACAGATAGTCTTATCGATAGTGTCATATATTGAAAGTGAGAGGTCTCACATCAAATTTTATTTTCTGTCTTAGTAGTTTTTTGGGGTTTTTAATCTACTACAATCTGGAAAAATGAGAATTATCATTGGAATCTGAACAAGAGTAGAAGGGCATAATTTCAATCTACGTTGATTAAAAAAGCAGTTCCTTCCGAATGAAACACGTAATATTAGTCGACAACTTTTCGTATACCTCAAATGTTCCTATCAAAAAGATACACGAACTAATATTCATCAAAATACTTATAGTTAACTTTTGGTAACCATATCCGCTTTCAGAAATATTCTGTTATAGGTTCTTTTTTCTATAACTTATTTTCTCATTTTCAAAATTATCAACCTGAAACTGAATTTCAAGTGATCATTATTGATTTTTCAGTTCAGCATTTTGTTTCAAAGAAATTAATCAGCCATTTTATATTTTCAGCTGTAATGGTCAGCAAAATTATTCACGATGACAGGATAATTATTTATATAAATTGGAAAACTTTTTTTCGATTCGAACCTAATTTTTTTCAATCTCTAGTGATCACTTCGATCAACGCGACTCGAGAGAAAATTTTCAAGTATCTGGGGTCTCCTTCAAGCAGGATGAAAACAACACATTTCTTCATTTGCGTGACTATGATTTGAGTACTACTATTTTTGTTTATCCGTATATGTATTGTTCAACGTTTCATTTCATTGATAAGCAATGATTTTTTCTTGTTATTGTATCGATACACTAACAAGCACTGTATGAATTATGTTTTTGTCCGATTTCTATTTATGATAACCAAGTAATTTTTCATTACCCTTTTTCATTCAGTTTACTGGGGTACATACATAGTCAAAATCTCCTCTCGCAGCCAAGCTAGAACTTTCATGTCTGTCATTGTTTGATTGGCCCTCATTTGGAAGGGTGGTTTCTTCAAAAAAAAAACTCGAAAGTCACGTCTATAGCTCACATTTTGATCGTCAATAATCCATTCGTTAATTTTCATCATGATATTTGGAAGGGTTTGTTTCCAACGTGAAAATGTCATAGATTATTAGATATGTTCAATAAACTTCAGTTATTGGATTTACTATCATGTTTCTTCTCCTGAAGATGCGATCTATTTGAGCGAAACTCGCGTCGAGTGCTATTGATATCAGTTTGCTGTCAAGGCAATTCTTCGTTACATTCACACCAAAGGTTATCATCTTATTGATTATAAAGATAATTTCTTCTCTTAGGATTATTTCGAAGAGAAAGTCATCGTACACCAATATTTGAAAAATGCAGACTGAAGACGTTGGAAAAGGCGTACAAATGAATATGATTTTTCCTGAAAACTTTCAATTACTGGTATCAGGGATTTTTATAGCTCTAGCTGTTTGGGATACTCGTGATTGTCACTTTCAGTTGGGACACCCTGATTATCTATAATGTAAGTATACTCACCCAGAACTTTATTCTTTCCAAGATATTTTATGATTGAACCTGTGAAAAAATATCCGCACACCGAAACTAGAGCAACGATGATGGAATTCAAGTAGACTGAAGAGTTATCCATGTTCTGGAAAAAAGGTCATATTGATGAAAAATAATGTATAAAGATAACGGGATGTTCAAACATTTTCAATATATAATATAATAACTACCTAACTGTACTTTAGCTTTTGATTGTGATACCCTTCAACCAGAATAACGGAGAAATCCTAAAGGAAGTATACATTCTCTACATGATGAGGGTACTCACCGTTAGACAGACCTGTCCCGTGGTATTGTCTGGAGTCAACACCCCTAACATGGTGCATAAGCTGGATGTGGAACCATTATTATACAGCTGATAATCTTCGATTGCTTGGAACATTTCAGGCGCCCATAGACGTAACATATTCGAGCTGGAATTGAAATAAAAAAATCCCTGAGGCAAATAAGGCCCGGGTGGTATTGAAGCCCAAATCTGTGAAAAATCCGCCCAATATTGCAATACATAGGAACATAGAACATAGCTTGCCGAGGTTTGTATATTATTTTATTTACGACTAATACATAATGCAAGTATTATACTCATGGTTCCTGCAGTATAATGCCATGTATTATTCCTTTAGGGAATTATGGTCAGGGATGAATAGTAATAGTCTTTATTCCCTCTTGTAGTCCTATCACAAAATTTCTCGAATTGAATATTACCATGGAAACAATATAACCAAACCAAAAGTAGTGATACTAAAAACCTCGGCTGCGAAAGCCTCAACCATTTTGGTGACGAATTTTCCAAAATGCCCATTTGTAGTAAAAAAACATATAAGGGAGTATCAAATTTGCGAAATAATTCAATACAATAATTTAGTACAGCGATAAATACTGAATTATCGGTCTGACCAAGTTCATATCGCACATATACTAGTTGAAAATATCGGAAAATTGAAAATTAACAATATATTGTCGATCTATTCTTTTGGCAGCGTTGAAATAATTATTTTTGGGAGAAGCTGAGTATCTATTTCTGTTCTGGTCATTTGGTACTGAGATAAGCCCGTTTTGTGTAACTGCTTTGATGTATACACGATCTGAGAATTCCGATGGGCAGAAGAATCTATATAAAACAGCTACTCCCCTGCCTATAGGGTGCTATGGGCACTGGATCGCACATAGACAAGTGACTTCTATGTGATCTATAGTCGGGCTATTCAAAAGATAGAATTCAAGGACGCGTGAACAGTGAATGTCTGCATAGCCACGCCTTCTAAACTGAAATTAATGAAGAACTGTTTACACTGTATACTGTACTCATTTGTGCTTTGTATTTACGTGTGTTACGTTAATTAAATAATATGGATGGAAATACTCTTTCAAAGAAAAAGATAAAAAAAAAGACATATAACTGTAGAGGAAAAAGGTGTAATAATGAACACTTATAAAAAAGCATCCCAAGAGTTGATGGTAGAACGACGCGGCGACGTTTTTGTTGAGTGGTGTAAATCGGACGATCATGGGGAGAGGAACATAAAGTCGTCCCCCCCCCCAGGGGAGTAGGTGTTTATATTGGGATAGATTCTTTTTATTTTTTTGTGAATCATTCAAAGAAATTCGATTCAATCACAGAGAATGCTCGAAAATATTTGATTTTTCTTCTTTCATAAGATTTTTGTGTTCTCTTTGCATTGACTTGGATAATTTTTCCTTATTACTGAATGTGTTTTAGCATCTCTCGATCGTCAACTAAGTAGACCTTGTGAGAGCAACGTTGTTAACAGTTTTTTTTATGTCCCATATGAAGTTCCTCGTGCCTTTTCTAGCAGTAGCAAGATGGAGTTTTTATAAACATTGTCAAAACAAAGTTATCTTCTTTCCATATTAATGGGCCCGCTAGAACAAAAGTGTGTAAATTCGGTGAAAAAGTTCGATTGGAATTGAGGTCTCTTGGCGATGAATTTTATTTTTCGCATCAATTCTGGCATTTATTTTGTACCACGTGGTATGTATGAAGATTCTCTTGAAGAGTTATTCGAAAAATATAACTTTGGCAAGCTACACTCTCAATAGGTGCCCTGTATATTGATATTTTGGAGTTCGATGTGACACGTACGTACTATATGACATAACCTATAATGCTACATGCTTTAAGTCGCTATGAACAATACAAGTACAGCTTTTCCAATCCATTTTGGCACAAACTCAGATACTTTTCCAGTTGCACACTGGTAGTGTAGACCATAAATAAAGAAAAAACACCTTCAAGGAATAAATTTCAACACAGTAAACACATTTAATATGTGTTTTTTTCATCTTTGTATACTTCACAGAGATTGCTGGGCATATACGTTATTAGTTATATATGGACCAAGATTGATTGGATAAGCTGTACAGTAAGCGCGCCCTGTAAGTTCAGCTGTCGAAAGAAACGAAACGAATATTGGAACTGGTTATTGTCACTCAGTGCACAGCCTATATTATAGAAATGATAATTCATCATACTATGCAAGTTCTCAAATTTAATTCAACCTCCACAAATAATCTGAATGAATGGCCTATAATTAATCTCTTTCGCAAATAAACGCTCAAATGAAGATTTTAGAAATCGCCGTCTTTGGTCTACTTGCATAATTTCTGTCGAGGGTTGCAGCTTTCTTTGTAAGTAGATCGGAGTGATTCTAGTTCGCGGAGGGTCATTTGTGACGGCTATGCCGTACGATGTGCTCGCTGTTGGAGGTCTCCTATACTTGGTGAAAGGGGAGTTTTACCCCAATTACCATTTTGTAATATAAGAATTGTACATATTCCAAACCCATTCGATTACAATATTGTCCCACCTTTGTATGACCAGCATCTGAATGAAGCCAACCAGTAGAAACTTGGTAATATACGGAAAATGGAAAAGTGGCTTCATTTGCTGGCATCCTTCAGTCAGAGCTTGCATTTTCGATCTCTGAGCAGTCACATGTCCACCATTCGGAACGGAATCGATTTTTGTTTCATCCACTAATACTTTGATCTGAAACGGAGATTAAACCAATGAAAAATCTTTTCATCAGATGTGGTGGATAATTATGAATAAAACGAATATGTGGAGAAAGAGTGGCAGAATATTCAGAAATCCGGCAAAGAAGCTCACACGTTGTAGTTGGTTCTTTTTTGAGCAAAAATCATTTGGTTCTAAGAAGTTGCTAATTTTAAAAATAATATCGAAAAGAAATGTTACAGGCAGAAACCTAGTTAAAGAGATATTATGTACGTAATCATTTATATCTTAATACTATCATGTTGAATCACTACTGTCCAGAAACACCTATATTTCACTGAAACCATTAATCGACAATCGATACAATATCAATACATTGTATGAAATAATGATAAAATATAATTATTATCAATAACTATCCATTATAGCAAATGAAAAACTTCCGTTAATTGATATTGAGAATGATTTCAAAATGAAACTAGTTTCATCCGCAAAATTAATGATTTAATATCGATAGAATAATAGTACTAATAATATCCACTTCGATGTCCCAAATATATGTACAAGTGTGTGAAAATCTATGACGAGATGAATTGCTGTTTTCTCTTCTTTACAACGAATCAGTCATTGAACCAAGTGAAAAAATTATAGAATATGTTGAAACAACTCTTTCGACAGGTAGACCAACTCCGGCCCACCGAACCGAAAGTTCATGCCGACTCATTCAGTTCGAGTTGAAATAAATATTTGTGCCAATTTGTTCCATTTCTTTGCTGTGAAGAATTGGGCTGATATAAGGGGCTCCACATCTGAAAATGGTCAGTAATCACTCGAAGACGATCGACTATTGAAAATCAAATGGATGCACTCAACTTATAATATATGATATTTATAATATCTTTTTTCATTCTCATTTTTGATTATTATTTTTTGATTATACGAATATTTTCGAGTTCCCTTATCTCAATTTTCTGGTTTGAATTTATGACATTATTTTTTCCTTATATGTATGGTGGAATTTCTACCAATATTATTCATATCTCAAAAGTTCATCCGTTCGTTTCATTATATCTTTTACCAAATTTTGCCTGAAGTATTACCATGACTAGTTAGGCCAGTAAAATTCACCTCAGAATAAGAGATAGTCAGCTATAAACTTGTATGAATCTTCATTTTGACACATTGAAACTTGTCTCGAAACCTACCTGTCAGATATTTCAACGTCAAAGGTCAAAAAATCTATTTTTTACATACTTCAGTTTGAACATTTTTTTTGAACAATTCTCGAGATAGGAGGCAGATGATGCCCTCTATCTCTCTCAGACTATTATTCGAGGTCTAGCTGTTGCCCCGATCAAAAATACGCTGTATAAAGTTTATGAATTATTGATAAATATATAATTTTGAATAATTTGCATTTTTTATCAACTATTACGTTATAATCAATTATTTTGTTTAATAATTCAGTATCGGTTCATTTATTAATACTTACCTTCTCGTGTAATTATAAAGTGATCAAGGGAAATACTTCGATTAAATTTTAGGTGGGAAATAAATGAGTACATCTACTAGCTGACCCGGCCACTCGTTGCTGTGGCTAAAGTTTTTGTTATATTACATTATAGTAAACAATCTAAGAGGAACAATAAGAGAACATCAGTCACGGAGTCCACTATGCTTTTTCACACAGATGGTATTTGTAGAAAAATATGGTGATCTCCTTATTTGACTTTCTACTACTATAACCCTTTAGTACAATGAAATTATTTACGAACAAAGACGAAAATGTTGATGTTGGTATACAAATTCACTGGATTGAGATTTGAAGGGGAAGTACGTTGAACACAATTAATTAAAATGTTCTTACACTTGATATTAAGCAGAAATCAATAGGTACAAAATAAAAATTTATCAGATTTATTATTTCCATTTAATTTTATAACAAATATAAGTATACTACAGTATGATACAGTAAATAACATGTGACGCTTAAACTCATGAATGAGGTAGGCAAGGCAGACAGTCTTAAACTTTTAAACATTAATATCTATTTTTTTGAATTATAAATACTATCAATTTCAATTTAATTCAACACCAATCGGTGCACAATGTTTTTGGTTAACCTGTCTTTAGCTAACACAAATAGATTCGACGGTTTCCCAACACGTGAACACGCAACATATAGTTGCCCATGAGAAAAACATAAATTTTCCAAATCTAAACCATTTGTGGTTGTGCATGACCTTCTGCTGTCCTGATTCTTTGAGCTGGATTTCTTGATTCAATTTGTTCTGCCAACTGATGGGCTCAGCAGCGCCATCTATTGATTACTTACTCAACCCAGTCGAAAGGTATCGACATCTTGATTCAATTTGTTCTGCCAACTGATGGGCTCAGCAGCGCCATCTATTGATTACTTACTCAACCCAGTCGAAAGGTATCGACATCTTGATTCAATTTGTTCTGCCAACTGATGGGCTCAGCAGCGCCATCTATTGATTACTTACTCAACCCAGTCGAAAGGTATCGACATCTGTTAGAATCATTTGGAGTTAACAGATAATTGTGACTGTCAAATAATAACAGACAAATAATTAGCAATAAATTAAAATTGCGACTATAATTTGAGATTTAAACTATCCTATCTCTCAAGTTGGATCGAACTGCACATGGTGTGCGAATTTTATTATAATCGGTTAAGTGGTTTAGGAGTCCATTGAGGTCAAACATTGTGACACGAGATTTATATATATTAAGATATCGAAATCCGTAATGATAGCGTAAGGAAAACAACAATATCGTCATTATATGACAGTCAAAAAACTGCTGTTATAATAGGAAAAGATATAGATTTACTTGACATTTTTATTGGGCTACTATCTGATCAACAAGAAGAAGTTTTCAAAAGAAGTGTATCAACTGAAATATACTCTTCCGAAATATCTGATAAATATCCTCATTCTGAAAAATTCATATTGTTCCTGCCCGCAATAAATAGTTGTAACACGACTTCTGCGCTCATTAGAAAAGAAAAAAATGTTTAGTGAATACACTCGAGAAACATCTGTATTTAACTTGAATTGTTGAGCATTAGAAGAAAACTTATCGGTTTGATCATTACCTCGAGAATGTAGTGAGAACCTTGTTGGCAATCAATAACAGGCGCGTTCCATGGGGGGGGGGATAATTCGTGTCGCGAGAGTGACATAAAATGGAAAGGCGCCGCAGGCGAAATTTTTCAATTTTTTTTAGGAAGAAATATATTAGATGATTAAATTTCGATAGTTACGCGGTGACTGTAATGAGACTCATTTTGTGAATCTTATTGTTGATTTTGATTGGAACACTGAATTTTCGTGGATCATAGGGAGGGTGATTACCCCTATTACCCCCCCTTGTATACGCGCCTGATCTATAATGCTCCAAAATCTGAGGAGTATATAGATCGCCTACGATATGCACAGTTCATCAAGTTAAAAAACTGCACTAGCTCAGAAATATTTCAACCGTGTTTATTATCAAGTTCAGACATCATTCGGGACTTTGACCTTAAAATATCAGTAGTCGCGGACATACAAAGGTAGGTTTTGAGACAAGTTTGAGGGTGTTTAAATAAAGGATTGAACAAGTTCATAGCAGACTATCTCCCATTCCGAGATTCTTGCCCTCATATGACTGACTTTCCTAGGGTAAGTAGAAAAGTTTTCATTGGATTACCGTACCCTGAGCAGAAAAATAATAACAAATATTTACGGGGAATGTTTCAGGTGGTTTTCCTGTATTTGTGCTATACACTGTTCGCAAAACTCTCATAGCTTCTTCATTTTCTCCGGTCGACATCAGAAACTTTGGGCTTTCCGGCAAAAACAAATATATGACTCCACCCAGGAATGGCACAAAACCACAAAGCAGGAGATAAAGGTTCCATGAATGAAGTTCTGAAATGAAAGAAGTAACAACCATTTCGTAGTTAACGAATCAAGGAACAGGTGTTCCATACTTCTTCTCAAATGTATGGCAGTATAGTATGAGGCGCCGTTTGGGTCAAAAGTGTTTTTGCAGATATATGCAATTTCATGTCAATATATTTATTAACTTTGGCAATATTTTTGTTTTGTGTTCCGTATTTATTTTCTACCGAACATAATACATTTACGTTTTGAGTGTCACAAATATATTAAAATGAGAATTCCCATATATTTATAAATTCGATCTATTTTACGTCGTCAAGAGATGGCGCACTGGCGGCATTTTGTTCACGGTCGAGTATATGACAACAGGGCGAAGTCATTATTCATAAAATAATAGATGGCGACGCAGGCAGTTGTCATGTGAATAATGGCTAAAATGTCGAGGGAGTTGGCGCTGTGGTTTCGCGTCCTCCTGTGGGTCGAAAGGTCCCAGGATCCTTCATGAAAAAAATGATTTCGCGATTTGACAAGTATCTAGAGTGCCTAATTTGAACTATTTATAATAATAACATTGACATGACAACTGCCTGAGTCACTGCCATCTATTAGCCACTCTATGTACTAACGACTTCCCCATGTTGCCATGTACTCGACCGTGACAAAATACCACCAGAGCGCCATCTCTTGACGACGTGAAATAGATCGAATTCATAAATATATGGGAATCTCATTTTTATATATTTGTGACACTCAAAACGTAAATATATTATGTTCGGTAGAAGATAAATATATCGGAACACAAAATAAAAATATTGCTAAAGTTAATAAATATATTGACATGAAATTACATATATTTGCAAAAACACTTTCGACCCAAACGGCTCCTCATAGTATAGAGAGCATCTTGATAATAGAATGGGTATATTGTGTTTCAAAAAAAATATTCGTCACAGTCGGTGGGCATACTTGACGTTAAATCAAATAATCTGTCGAACAATTCGTTCAGGCCAGTCTCAAATCTACCTACACAGGAGGTTTCGGCTGGCACCTGTCAGAAAACAACTTCTCCCCTGGCTAATACCACGAAGGACATTGAATTATATCCGACCGATGCAGGGCATTGCGCCTTCTACGAGGTATTCCAAAAAAAACCAAATCCGCCTATTCCTCCTGCTAGGAAAATGTTAAAACATTCGACATAGTCGTTGGGCATACTTGAAGACTGGCGTTAAATCAAATCATCTTTCGAACAATTCGTTCACGCCAGCCTCAAACGGGGCTTGATACTATGAAGGTTTTTGATTTTCAATCATGGGAAGTCATCGACTTTATGTTGATGATGACATTGCCTTGTACTGACGAGTGGCTAAATAGCCCGAAACCGATCTGCAAGTTTGTCAGTCCCTATAATTGAAATTCAATTTCTTCATTTGTATCGCCAAAAGCAAATGCAGGATTGAAACCTGCACTGGCACCGGTCGGATATAATTCAATGCCCTTTGTGGTATTAGCCAGGGGAGTGGTTGTTTTCTGACAGATGCTAGTCAAAACCTACCGTGTAGGTAGATTTGAGACTGGCTTGAACGAATTGTTCGAAAGATGATTTCATTGTGTTTCAATTAACCGGTACCTAGGAAACCATTAAATACGGACCATTTTCCTGGAATTGGTAATATACCCCACGCCATCAAGGGTAGAATCGCCTGCCCAATACTATTCAACAAACCATTCACCAGCTGAATCATTGGCCTATATTTCGAACTGTGAAATTCGCCCAAATATGCTATCATTGCTGCAAATGGACCATTTATGCTGAAATAAAGTATAGACATATTCCAAATTCAGATATAAGTGATAAGACTGTATGTGAGCGAAATAACAATCGTTTCAATACGATTTAACCTTATTAATGAACACCCAATAACATCCTACATCCTGATACTTACCAATCGAACACTATTTGAAAATATGTGACGTTCTACACAAATTTCAATATGAGAAAATGTTTTTCAAGAATTCCTAGAGAAATCGGCATTCATTTACATTTACGGAAATTAACGTTGTGATTTTGTGCTTGTTCATTATTATACTTCATCTCATTTCAAATATTTTGAATATAACAGCGAAGGAGATTCGAAAAAAGTACCACTCTTTTCTTAAGATAAGTAGAGCAACACTATGCCTCGATATAAGTAAGAGGTATGTAATTATATTCATCATAAAAAATTAAATACTCACATCAGACCTCCGAAGAATTTGCACAACATCAATTGCAATTTATTTTGCGAAAGAGCACTTACGAACACAAAAAAGGCATTCATGAAATATCCATAAACCATTAGTTTTTTCCTTCCCAAAGTATCGAACAGAAATCCCCATACCATGCCTGATGCAATCATTCCTATGAAAACATATTCGTGAATAAAATAGAGTTGGAATATATTTTTCGTTGTCAAAGAATTTTTGAAAATCGATGAACACAAGGAATATAATATTCGCTGTTCATTTACAAAAAAATAACTGAATATTCCAGGGGTTTCTTCTGCAAATTCTTCAATTGAAAAAATTTGAAAAAACTTGTTGAAATGCATTATAGCAGGTGATAAGAATTTAGTTTCATGAATTTATGATATACTACTTTCGATAAAATGGTTGTACCAATCGGAGAATGGACTTGTTAGTGAAGTGGAACAAATTTTCAAGTTCATCGTTTCATATGAAATAGTTACTGATTAGAAATAACTGAGAAAATATTGTTTGGATGTTTTTTGAGGAAAAATAAATGACAGGAAATCTTGTTTTTGTTTTTTGTTCCCAGGAAAAAAATCATTCTTATAAAATCCGTTTTAGGGCAAATTTGCCCCGACACACAACTGTAATGAGTAGTAAAAAAGTAGAATGACTATTTTGCTAGTTCATGAATTCATAGATTGAATATAAGAATGTATCAAATAGGGGGCATATCTTACAAATCCGAGGGCGTCTGGCCAAAGGGGTGTGAGTCGCCCAATGCCGTAGTGCATTCCAACTTTTTCGTCATACTAAATCGTAATTGCTTCAAAATACGAATATTTACGAAAAAAAAAACAATGGATCTATTCGATTTTAATGATATACTAGGTTGCTTGAGAAATAATATAGTCAAAATAAACAAATTATATAAATATATATATAAATCAATTGTTGACCCAAACTTGTTTTAATTTTCATAGGTGACAAACTGTTCGAATGCCTTGTACAATGGTTATCGTAGTTACTGACAGGTTTGAACACCAAATTAGAGTGTTTAAAATTATTTTTGATCTGGTGATACAAATTCAAGAAAAAGTGATTTCTATGAAACTCAGTGCCCGTCGTCGCCATTGGGCAGCTGTTTTAGGACTTTTTCTTTCTTTTTGAGAATGAATCAGACATATTTGAATGATATACGCGTACTTATCAACAGAGTGTCTGCAATTTTTTTTATTTCACTCCATTCATAGAAGTTGTAATTTCTATCTTTTTGATTGAGAAAAAAGACAAAAAATAATTCACAGAAAAAAAATTACATCTTAGCCAAGATTCGCATTGAGCACATCCATTACCAATAAATGTATACGGTCCTACTGCAAAAAAAATTTTCCAAGGGCAAAGATGAAAAATTCATGTTTTTCCATTTTTCTCTGAAACCATGTGTTATCGTAAAAATAGGTCGTACAAAACGTACCTACGATTCACCATTCGTTAGATATCGCGATTTTAAAAGTTGAAAAATTCATATTCTACATAATATTCGTCTTCGGACATTCATTATAAGTAAAAATCTATTGGTTCATGTCACTCACAAACTTAAGCTTGTACGAACTGAATGAGTGTTTTAAAGTATCAGACTATTCTGTCAGTCCCTAATTCTCTTTATCCATTGTCAGTGAAGTCGTCAGCAATAATACACTTAATTGTCATAATGCTCGTGGAGTTGGCCTTGTTTCTATAGCCACACATTTAATAATACTAAATTGAAACGCGCAGATAGAGTGCTTCCTTCTTTGAGTGCGACCCCCTATTATAATTTCAGCGCATGAGAATTACTAAGGCATTTGAATATGAACTTGAATCATTTTTCGAATATGAATTAGTTCCTTATCCATTATCAATCTCAGATGCATTGGGAATGCGTAAACTATGAAAAGCTCTGTATAATTTCTTCGAATCTGTAAACATTGAAATTGATAACATAAATGCTATCTACGTCATCGATGGAGACTATCCATCTATGCTAACGAGATGAAATATATCATGTTATTTTTGACAATTTTTTTGATCGGTTTATGAAAGTTCCAAGGAACCAACACTGATTTATTGAGAGTACTCATAATAAGTCTCGCTTGCTTTCAATGCTATGTGAAGAGTTTACAGCTGATGGTATTTCGATTAAACGAACCGATAATGATGCTGATGTCCTTATTATTGAAACAGCAATAGAACAATTCAAAAGACCAAATACAACTGTCGTCGTTGGTGAAGATGTTGGTTTGTTGATACTAGTGACTGAACCGACTCCAATTGATAAGATTATTTACTTTCTTGAAATCTGAGAAAGCTCAACTACAATCAACAATGTATTCATCACAAAGTAATACTTCGTATCCAAAATGTCAAACACATATAGATATTCAAGGTTTGTAAAATCTGCATAGAACAATAAAACAGTACATCTGTCTTGTATGCCTGCAACATCTGTTTCTACCGTTCAACACTTGTATCGTGTGTATTCTCAAGTTCAAATGTGGCTAGACAATGAACTGGACCCAGAAGAATGGGATTGGGGATTGGGAGATAATTTTCTGGAGCCAATTCAAACCCTACTCCTGCCTGCTGCAGAAAAACTGCTTGATACTATTTTTTGTACCTGGAAGATGGATTGTAGTAAGAATTGTGGTTGTAAAAAAGTGGGATGATTTTGTTCGCCAGTTTGTATCAATCGTCAGGGTCAGACTTGCTGCAATATTGAATCAAATAAAACAGATAACAATACCTATGATATCAATGAAGAGTCAACTGATCCATCTCTTTTCTCAGATCAGTGTGAAGGAATTCTACTAGGAGAAGAAGAAGAGAGTGGAGATGAAGAAACAATTGATTGAGCAGAATCAGAAAGGTATATATCGTGATAAAATTCAGAATAAATCAACCTATTCCACTTTGAAAATTCTTTCTATCCATAGGATACGATCAAACTTTGTCACAATAGATCGTGGAGTATGCCTACTGGGGGAACCACGTTGAAAAGAATGCGCCAAGTACCCCATAGGTGGTGCTGAAATGTGCGCATATTATGAAGAATATGAATTTTTCAACTCTTAAAATATTGCGATATCTCATGGATGGTGATTCGTATGAAAAAAAGTATCAGAACATTTTTTTACTTTAACACTTTGAAGTGAATATCTGAATATTTGACATTTCACCTTGGATACATTTTTTTGCAGAAGTAGGATCGAAGGGGATTTTCGAAATTTCATTTATATTGGTTCATTTGACGTCTATGCTAATTTTCAGCTCTATGCGAAATTTGGCTACGTCAGATGTCTATTTTGACTGGGGTAAAAAAATTGAAACGTTGACATGCAGAAAAACTTTGTGTTCATTGCCGGGCGGTGAAGTGAACTTTATGCCCGCATGGCCATGAAGTACCCTGCTATCGAAGAGTACCCCAACTAACAAGAGACGAATGATTTGTCGGAACCTTTGATATAGGTTGTACGATATATTGAGAGGGAGTACGTCACAGCATTGACAGATATACTAATTGATACACGGAGATAAATAACACAGGTAGTGATTCAAATTTGTACAAAACTGCACTACACTAAGAAAAATATGATTGTTGATTAACATCCGTTTTTGTTATAATACTCAATATATTTATGATGGACTGAATTGTTGACAAAATTTTACTATTTAATTTTGTTGGTGTAATTTTTATTCAAATTCACTAATAATATTCCATCAAAACACTTTCACTTTGATATAAAATCTTGTTTTTTTTTCATTTATAGGATGCAAGTCTCTGAATTATAACACGAAGTAAATGGATTCATACGCAAATATTCTTTTGAAGTTATGAATTTATTTTTTTCATCAATTTTCCTGAAACCACATCAGAAGTGCTAAGAATTTTATTGAAATGGCTACAATTATTAATTGGTCAAAATCGGTCGATGACAAATCATAATATTTTAATGGCGTATTGACAGATTGACAGATTTCAATTTGGCATTGACAGATTAAAATCTGGCATTGACAGATCAAAATCTGTCAATGAAGATATTTTTCATTTTTACAGTGACCTTAATACGCCGTCGCACGTACATTAGTTATGATTAATAAAGTCGCTTATTATTTATAAGGTGATTGTCGACCAACACTAAAGAATGAAGCTGAACTGCATTAAAGGTCGCCCGGCGGTCTACAGTGTTGTCGTACATCCGATGAGGATATTTCATTGCTGCTTCGAACCGCGGTCAGGTCAAATTTTTTATGGCTGGCTCGTTGCTATAGGCAATTGCTGGTTCCCTAGATACCAATCCTAGTAGGTGGAATATCTTGATCAAACACTACACCACCGACCTGGTGGTACCGTGGGTTTTTCTGAGTTCACAGTTGAAGTAGCAAATGCTCTGCCATAAAAACCAAGTTGACTTCATTATTTTGGAATATACCTATTACATATACAATTTATATTTGAAGAATTTTGGCTAAGATAATTCCAGGTAGTCTGATCAATTTACGGTAAATGCCAGAAATCAATCAAGAATCGGCAACTCTGCAATACATTTTTGAGTCAGGAAGTATAGATTGACATTAAAAGAAATACTACTTGTTTTGCGCATGCGTACTGAAAATTTAGATTCCAAAACAGTCTCTTTTTCGTCTCTTGTTAGTTTGGGGTACTCTTTGCCAGTTATGTAGTGGGTAACTGAGTAATATATGAAAATACAATCCTCTTGGCGACGTTTCACAGACTGGTCTACTTTCTTAAGTTCTTTCAAAAATAATTTGTTATATTTGAT
Source organism: Zygogramma bicolorata (assembly GCA_032362365.1). Taxonomy (NCBI): domain Eukaryota; kingdom Metazoa; phylum Arthropoda; class Insecta; order Coleoptera; family Chrysomelidae; genus Zygogramma; species Zygogramma bicolorata. The sequence goes on from JAVJAQ010000933.1 coordinate 70,325, forward strand.
TATAATAATTAATAACGAACTATACAAAACAAAACTGGGATATAATCAGAATAACTGGAGAGGATCACTTAAAGAAATATTTACCAGCATATGTGATCGAATTGAGGTACCCTTTTTCCTGCAATGATAGATCAAGATCACACTGAGCAGCTGCGAAAATATAAGACATGGTAGTTGTTTCAAAAATGGGTGAAAATATTCCAAAAATTGAGGAGAGAATAAGTATTATGTTGAACTTCCCGAATCCAGTTGCGGTGATAGCTTCTTCAAAGGTGGCTTCTCCATTTACTAAAAAAAAAATGGCAGCTAGTCGAAATATTTTCAACAGTTTTTACAAGAGAGCAGTCGAATCAGTCTTCTGTATAATTCTCTATTGCCCTTCTTCCTCAATCTTTAGTATTTGGTATTTCCAAAAATGTTGTATAGTATTATAAACCTCGATTCGAACCTAACGATTTTATCAAATGTAATACCACTATCAAATTGTATCGATAATTTTTCACTTTTCACGAAAACTTTTTTATTTGGCAATAGTATGAAAACGAAGGGATTGATAAAATCACGAGTCCCTATAGGACGAGTAATTTAATCTAATTCGGTTTGTTTGAATCCATTGCCGCAAAATAAAAAAGTTTGAGTGTTTCAAAAATGAAAATTTATCTCATTAAAGTTGAAGAACGAGTTGTATTTGAAGAGACTATTCATTGAATAAATCAAAGAAAGAACAATTTAATCCATTTGTATTTCATTAACACATAAAAAAATTAAATTAACAGAAAATTTAATTTAACAAAAAATTAATCGTACGCCATTTTCATTTGAATTCAGGAAACCTGAAGTATTTGGATCGGTCTGAGAAGCAGAGTTCATGTAGGTACGAAATTCGAAAAATTCGTCCGAAAAAAAAAGGATGCAACTTAAAAATGGCCAATGATATTCCAGTGATCGATTTCCATCTCATTTTAATTGCAAAGTCATTCGCAATATCTGCCATAAATTTGGTTATTTCATGAGCTATTTACGTGTGTGAAATTTGAGTGCTTATTGAAATGTGTCTTTTATGTTATTATTATGCCGACAAAGTGAAAAGTGAATGACTATAAATAAATAGGTAACTTTTCATTCGTGATAATTTATATTTCAACTTGTATATAAGCCAGTTCAATAAAATCGACGCGGTAAACCTTATAGCTTTAACAGTTCAATGGAAAACAACGTTTTATCCATAATACAATCAAATGAACTGTTCAAGAGCCCAAAATGACGTTTTTCGCCCATCCGAAAAGTAGCTGTGGATTCCGGCAGACACATGTGTCCTTA